>BQNB010011728.1:0-44814 GCA_026074375.1 Tanacetum coccineum | reverse complement strand
AATTTCTGAGGTCAAAATAAGACTACTGGCTCTTGTCGGTTAGGACGCCCGATGTGTCAGTTGTTTAAAGGACCAAAGGCTAATATTGTTGCATTAATAATAATAAAGCCAAATTTTAACTCCGGGGTTATCTAATAAAGCTTCCGTCTCTGGACTCGTAGTTGAGCTGTTTCGGATGAAATAAAAGGATAACCCCTAAATAATGCGAAATTAGAACCTTAATATGGACTTTATTCTCACCATATCGTCTCTTTAGGAAATGATTTCAAACTAATTATGGTCTAAACCGGGTTTACTTTATATTAATAAGGACATAATTTATTTGTTACCAATAATAATAATAAAATCCTTTGAGGATTTATGAATAAGGGAGCGAAAAGTAGCTAGGCGTACACAATTAACATTTATGAGTAGTGTTAGCATCTAATCTTATATTTGGCTGTGATTTTGTTTTAAGCTTACTTTGGGGATTTGTGAAAAGTCAAGAATGATGAACTTCCGTTCTTAAAGCCTTTTAAATGAATTTTATAACAATTTTATCTTAGTTTTTATCTTTTATTGAATAAGTGGTTAAAACGGGGGCGCTTTCGAAATAAATAATTTTTGAACCTTCTTAATGGACCTTTTCTGTTTTTGTTTGATTGTGAGGGGACATAAGTTAAGGGATGATTAAATTATTTATTTCCGGACTTGTTTTATAAACATTGCGTGTGAGACCAACAATGGCTTAGTGTGGGGGAATTTGATGTGTGCTAAAACACACATCTTTATAACCCCGTAAAACACTATAAAACGGACTAAAACTACTAAAATATGCTTAATTATATTGCAAATATGTTTGTTTGATATTTTTATGTCTTGCAGGTACTATGGATTGAAAACAAAGTAAAAAATAGGTATTTTCGGGTTTGTTTCGATCAAGAGTGCTTAATATTCAAGATCATGACAAAGTCGTAAAAATTCCTCGAGCATGCCATTGGAAAGAGCGCGAGATTATGAGTCTAACGGAGCCCTCAGATCTTATTGGTCTAGCCCGTAACCCATTTTATGGGCTGGGCCAGCCTAATTCTTTACAAGCCCAACATAAGCCCAATTACAATTCTTGGCCCAATTAAATTCTACAAGTGAAATGAAATTTAGAATTGTGATTGAGGTCACGTGATGTTTAATTAAATCCAAGTACCCCATGTGAGCTTTCACTTTCTTTTTCTTGGCGAACCAAAAATTTCCACGTGGCAGGGCTTTTTGTTATAAGAATTCAATTTCTGTAAATATGATCCAACAGACGAGAATGAAGCGTACGAAGGAAGCAAATACATAGGACACATGTCACATCCTTATCTGCTGGATCTTCATTTCTGCAACTCTCGATCCGAGGGAGCACACATGATAGCCAATGATTGGCTAATTATTGCCCAATCATTGGGATGAAAGTTACAAAAATACCCCTTGGCTTGGCTATAAAATGCAACTGGCTCCCCTCATTTTCAAAATGAGGATTTAGCTTTTAAATTTTTCTCTAGTTTTAGCTTATTTTAGATTTAGCTTATTAAGTTTTTCTAACAGCTTATTGATTAGCTTATTGTAACTGCTTATTCAAGATTAATAATGATGTATTTAGAAATTGGTTAGAATGCTTATTTCTCTTGTATTTTTCTTTTCTTTTCTTCTAAAGCTTTTCGAGATAAGTTCTCATTTAAGCTTATTTTTTCCGACTTATTTCCTGACTTATTAAGGTTAGATTAATGAAATTCATAAGCTATCCTTTAGCTTATTAGTCTCGTCTTCTCTTTTCTTTAATAAGCTTAGATCAAATAAGTTTCTAAATAAGTTTATTTTGGATTTTATTTCGATTAAGCTTAGCTGTAGCTTATTAATTCATACTGCTTTTTTTGAGCTTAAAATCTGGACCAAATAAGCTTATTCATAGCTTATTCGGTTGAGAGGTTAGCTTATAGTATAAAAATTTCATTCGGTTTAATAGTTTTTGGCTTTACGATTGCTTAGTTACTTATATGAGATTTGGTTTACTTTTAAGTGCTTATTCTATGTTAACCTATTGTCGATGTTAGTGAGCTTATTATTGCTGTTTCGGTCTAAATCTCAGTTAGCTTTAGTTGTGCTTAATCTCTCAGTTAAAAGCTTGATTAGTTTGGATCTTTTCTAGGTTGCAAATTAGATCTCTCTAGCTTATTAGTCTAATCGATCTTATGTTGGCTTATGGTTGATTTTAGGAGTGCTTATTATTTCGATTATAGCTTAGAGCTTATTTAGTTGTTAGATTCCATTTAGATTTTGAGTAAAAGGCTTATACCCTAGTAGATTATTCGATTTAGAGTTTTGTTTTGTAAACATTTCATTAAACTGGTACTATAAATCCCATCCTTTTGGGCCACGATTGAATTATTGGGCCACTTTTTAGTTGTTTTGATTTGGAATTAGACTTGGGCTTGCGTATTAATTTCATTTTGGTTTCTTTTGGTTTAGTAGAGGTTAATACATGGGCTTTGTAGTTTAATACAAATTTGCAATTTGATATTAACTGTTAACACTATTTGTTATGTTTTGTGATTTTTGGTACCGGTCAACTCATGAGGCTTGGAGCTTAAGGATTTAGTAAGCTAGAAAGAATTTGATTATTTTCTTTGGCTTATTAAATCGGGTGGTTTCCGTTTATTTGCGGCTCTTTAATTCGGTTCCATTTCTTATCCTTTTTTAATTCATTAGTGTAGACTTAGTTTTAAATGTTTAGATTTTCTTATTTGATCATTATGCTTATTGAGTAGTTTACTTTTATGCTTGTTAAGTAAATTGGTGTTTAGTGAATTAAGTGTGGAATTTAATAAGTGATTAGTGATTAATAATTTGCAAAAATTATTTAGTTTAAAGTTTTATTTTGTCGAACGGGCAAAAGAGGTAAGATTAAGTAGGCATTAAACTAGTAATTAATATTTTGTTAAAAAGTTGTTTTCAATATTAAGCCAACGTTTTGAGAAAGCAATTTATTAAACGGATATTAATTCATCATTAAGATATAAAAAAATTCACACTTAAGAATCTATTTACTTTTACTTGACAAGCATATTTCTTTTTATATCTCCATATTATTAGTTTGCTTATTATTTAGTATTATATAGTTATTATTAAATAGTTTATCTTTATCATTAGTTTTATTAAAATCCAAAAACCAAAAATTAAAAGATAATCAAGCATTTATATTTCAAACATCAACGTGGTTTTCAATTCAGTTCTCGTTGGGATTACGACACTCGAAAGATTGATCATTGTTTGTCCTCAACCAATTTTCACATCTAACGGGATACTTATATATACTATTACTCGACGAGTCTTTCGGGACGAATCAAGAAACCTTAGTTTGATTTTTTTGAAAGCATTGCGAGCTTCTATTTATGTTTTTGTATTGATTAAATTGATTATATTGCGTGTTATATGATTATTGCTATAAGATTTAAGTGCGGAAATTATTGAAAGCGTATTTGGTTATTGACCAAAGTTTGATGGTTTTGGTATGATTAAATACGATGGCTAAGCATGTTTTGATAGTCGGATTATGTCAAAAATATCGTTTTAATAGGTTTTGGGTTGACCAAGTTTGACCAGAAAGTTTGACTTAAGAGTCGAGAAAATTTTGAAAGTTATTTTTGGTAATGTCAAGTGATAGTGTTCGCCTTAAGCTACGTTTCGCTAGGTGGATCGTCATGTAACTCTTAATAATGAACGTTTTACGGCCGAGTTGAGTTTGGTTATTTTTGGGGTAAAAAGTCAACTACAAAGTTTTCTTTTTTGAAAGTCAAACTTGCGTAAACTTTTGGATATAGTCTATAATGAGTAATGAGTTAGTAATTTTAATTAATTGATAACGAAATATGAAGTTCGGATTATATTATCCTTCCTTTCGGTAACTTTCTAAAAATGGAAACTTTATGAAAAAGTGTCGTAATATTGTTAAGTGCGTCAAAGTGAAATGTTTTGCGTCGCACTTGGAGAATATAGTATATGATTGTATGTACGTAATAGTGGTATATATAAATGTAAGTATGTATTATATGAATTATTTTACTTTTAGTCACGTACCACTATATATGTATTATATAGGTCGCGGTTAGGACGTGAAGCTATTTGCGCTTGTTGATTTGATTGATTTAGATCTTTTGCTTAAGGTGAGTTCATAGCCTCGCATTTAAATCTTTTAATTGTTTTTAAACCCGCGAGGGGGATGCATGTTTGTTTTATAAAATCTAATACATAAGATTTTATGGTATGCTAGACCTGATTACGAGATTGTTTCCGCATAAGTAGCTATGGTCGAAGTCCCTTATTTCATGAACCGTTAATTGCCTTGGAAGGTTAACGCTAATGCATTAAATAGATCTATTAGGTTTGATAACCCTATACGGGGTTTGAATCCTTGTGACCACCCTGCCAAACGGACATTTTATATTTAGAAAGTAGTAGGTATATGACAATAATACCTTGTTTTGGGGCACATTAACATATGAAATGACATATGTATTGTTAATGTTCGGTGTCATGAGCTTATTGCGTAAAAGAAAAGAAGATGCTATACATTGCATTCGTTGCTTTATTTTCCCGAGAACTAATTATGTGTTCAAAGATTATTACTTATTGATTATTTTAAACTCTATGAATTTCACTCAACATTGTTGTTGACGTTTTAAACATGTTTTATCCCAGGTAACCAAGGATGAAGGCGGATGAATAGAATACTTGGACTTATGCGTCTCATGCAGAACCAATTATCTCAATCTCCGTAACCGCGTAACCAAACACGATTCCAAAACAACATGTTCCCATCAGGCAAATTCGAATATCGGCTTAATCAATCTCCCTACATTTTGCTTCCTTACATTATTTCCTTTCATTGCTCTTTCTCGAGCTTCGCAAATCTGCTTCGGTAAATCATTGTGAACAGTCATCATCAAAGCTCGAACAAGTAATGGCCTATCCCTTTCCTTCTGACTTAAGGCGTCAGCCACAACATTAGCTTTTCCAGGATGATAACGAATTCACATCATACATCACGTCAACAATTCTCATCCACCTTCGTTGTCTCAAGTGCAACTCTTATTGACCAAGATTATATTCGTAGGCTCTTGTGACGTAGAAAACCACACACTTTGTTCCATATAAATAATGTCTCCATAATCTAAGAGCGAAAACAATGGCTCCCAACTCCAAATCGTGAGTGTGACATCCGTCAATTTTCGAGGTCAGTAACCGAAAGTAAACATATGATAATTGACTCTTCTAATTATTTATGGAGTCACATTTATGTGGTCATAATATTTTTAGCATTGAACGCTTTTTTTACTAGGAACCCTAGTTATACGAACGCACCTTTGACCTAACGATCCTAGTTAACGGTCCTAGCGACCAACGATATGCTCAAATGACATTATAACAATGTCAAAACACATGGGAAAACATAATTTAACAAAATCATAAACTATCTCAAAAGTTACGTTTTTACGACGTTTTACGTATTTACCGAATGTACACAATTTATGCAATTTAACTTACACCATTTAAACAATACTTACACTATATTTTGGTAAACAAAAAAATACAAAAAAATCCCTCCCCCTCTCACCTTATAGCTGACCATAGCCACCCTACTCCTCCATTTAACTCTTTTGCTTTTTGCTTTTACACTTACACACATCACCTCACCTTTTATTTAACCAAAAACCACAATACCACCTTACTTACATGCAAACCACTTTCACACATAGTATTTCTCACTCTAAAACTCTGCATCCTCCTCCTCTCTCTTAATAAAAACGTTACAAACAAGAAAAACATAAAAGATTGAAGATTTTCAAGGGTTTAAATCAAGAAAACATCATCAATTGAACCCTTTTGATCATCCAAACCACTATCTACCTTCAAAAATCCTTCAAGGAATACCATAAAGAAAGTAAATAATCTCAGCCCGTAGGTCATCTTGATCCTTTCTTGAAGATTTATAGGTAAGAACTTAGGTGTAAGACGACTTGTGTCCATCTTGCATCAAAAGGCTCTTAAAAAAACCCCCCTAAAGTTTGTTGCACTTTCTTTATCAACTATTTTATGGACCTTTTTGGTAAATAACCTACTAATATTTTTTGATGAAAATGATGTTAAGACCTGTATAATAGGATTGTGGGAGTTGATTGGGTCATTTTTGCATGTTGGGTTATTGGTTTGACTTGATTAAGTCAAAACTATTTTTCAAACATCCCCTATTTTATTTTTGGGCCATATTGATTGAAGCATAACTTGATGATAAATAAACATTTTGACATGATTCAAGAGCCTAGAATCAAGTGCTTTAAGTCTAGTTTCCAGAAATATAAAGCATTTTAAAAATATAAGGTAGTTTGGTTAGTCAAGTTGCAAAATGGTTTAAAGTGCCAAAACTGCCCGAAAATCTCATTTCAACCCGTGTACTAAAATGATCATAAATCATAAACCACTATGTATCTATCATTGAAACTGATATGGGAGACACTTTATGTTTATTTAAGTCTCCCATTGCCTAATACTCCAATATAACTTGATTTAGACCATCTGATCATTAAAATACTTTGGTATATCCAGATTTGGCCGTTTTTGGAGTCGGGTATAAATGGTCGGGTATAAGCCCTTAATAAATTTTGGGAAAATTCATGGACACACCTAACACATGGTATTTTGAGCTGGAGCAGTAGATTGACCAGAAGTTTTGGTTAACTTGGTCAAATAAATACTTAAAGTGATGGGAAATTTGGGGCAAATTAGTAGAAATTCGCTTTGTGATAAATGTGTCTTTTGAAAACGAATGTGAAAACAAGACTTAACAAATGAACCTTAATATTGTCCGAGCATATCGTATAGGATCTAATTAGGTATATTTACTTGCCTTAGGTTTGCGAGTAAAAGTTTGCGTATTCGTTAGGGTTTGCCTACTTAGTTGTTTGCCGAGAAGTTCTTATTGTCCTTCATAACCTTTTAAGGTGAATTTTCTCATATCCCCCTCATTTAGCATATTTTAACTGTTTTGGGATGGAAAGCATGATGTGTTTTTATTAAATTTCTATGCTCGTACTTTTATGTTTTATAAACAATCGAGCATACTTGAACTTATTGAACTTGTTTTTGAACTTTGCAAACTTGTGGAACGGGTTGACCCTTGTTTTGGATCGTGTTGATCTTGAACTTGAACTTGAACTTGAATTTATTATGTATGTTGTTGTATGCTTGGAACCCGCCACTACTTTTAACTCACTTTCCCCCTTAACGGGATTAAGACGTTAGTACTTATGGATAGCGCTATTAGGAGATTAGCCCCTCCTCACTCCCCACACAAGGATGTATAGTACTAAGTGTTTGTGCCACACTATACAACTAGAACTTGAATTGGATGTTGGAACGGTTAGGCTGAATACGTTTAAGTAGTACCTCGCATAATCATTATAGCATACATATACATTGGTTTGTTTTGGACTCTCAGCTTAATTGGAAATTGACTTTTTGGTTTGGACGACTGTTTTTGATAACTTGCCATTGGGTTGGCAAACTTTTATCGGACATCTACTCTTTATTTAAAACTACATTTTGTGTATAAATTCTTGTGAACTCACCAACTGTTTCGATAGTTGACCGTTTTATCATGCTTTTCAGGTGACATTCCCAAGGTGGAAACTTAGAGCCGTGTTTTTCAGTTATTGTCAAGACATCTACATAATTGCAAGAACCATGTCTTTTGAATATCCATGTTTAGATAGAAACAACTTATGATGTTTCATGTACTTTGTGATGTTGTAATTCGGATAACTTTCTTTTGTTTAAATTCATGTATTATGTTTTATCTATCATCTTTTGTGATGTTTATTAATATGTTACACCTCGCGGTTCCGCCTTGGTGGGGTATGACAGATTGGTATCAGAGCCTAAGGTTATAGAGAATGCCAATTTTAAAAAAAAAAAATCTAAACTATAACCAAAATGATTTTCTTTTTCTAAATACACCGAACATGAAACGAGTCGACTAGTCCAAGTGGTTGCATCATTAGACCTAAATTAGACATAACTTGATCAACTATGTCTAATTCAAGGAGTATCATGCAACACTGGGTATAGTCATTATTTTAAACAAGTTTAAAAACCGACTTTCCACTTTAGTCACTGAAAAGCATACTAGGAATTATGTGCATCGTACATCATTTACCTTTAGATGTCCACCATTTGATTTTAGTACATCATGCTTTTGTTGACTGGTCCATTTATATTTTAGTTTGCTTTCACATCGGTTACTATCGTTATACTGTCACACTGTCCCTAGGCACCTTGTTATTAAGAACACCATTATAGTCACAATATGTCCCATAGATTGTCTTCGCGCGCTAATGATTTCGCGATTGACTCGCGACGTTCACCTAAATACTTTTCGTACCTTTACCCTGCAATAAGAACTTGAGAAGGACTCGTTGATAGACTCCGAGTAAGAACTCAAGGCGAGCAACATGTGATCTACGTATGCACGACATGTAGAGACATCCGTTCTTCGCTATTAGAGCTACGTCGACCCATATTTTGGTCACGTCTCTGTTTTATCTTGACATGGATACAACGCGACTATAGAGAGATTAGGGTTGAAAGCAGAAATGCGGTTGTTTAGTCCCTATTTTGCCAAACTCTTTTTTGGGTTAGTTGTTGGCAGATACACCAATGAGGGTGTACTAGTGTAGTTTGCCCGCACGATTAATTTCATGCTCCTTTAGATTACTAATTGGTTTCTCTATTATTATATAATGAATTTTTGGAATCAGTTGTGTAGATCAAGGGTCAAATTTGATTTGTACTGTTATCATTATCTTTTGAAAGGATTTTGTAAAATGTTAACGGATCTCTTAAACTTTACGTATATAACAAACAAAACGGTAACCTTTTACAATGCTTAAATTAAATAATTATCTATTAATCAATTTTATTGACAACCAATTTAATACATATATTTTTAGAAAAATCTGGAACCATGTTTATTTATTATTGTTTAATTGTGAGATAAAATATAATATTCTTATATATAAAACTTGCTTGTCACCTAAATATGTATACCACTAAATTTTGGTTAAATACTAAACTTGATTGACTTACATTGGTATGGTACATCTATCTATGTTTGATTTTTCATTTAAACACTTCATTCAAAGGTGTTATATTCAACCCAAACTGAGTTAAAATTTTTAAATATGTTCACTCTTTAACTATAATTCTATGAATATATATGAACTGTTTAAAGGTACGGTTTGTCAAGTTTCTGATAATGTGAATTTTTGTGTTAACTTTTAAGAAATATGGCGGGAAGAAACACACGTAGCAACACTGCCGACAACACCAACCCTCCAAACGAAACAGTAGAGAATTATCTCGACAACTTAACCCAACAGCAGCCGAACAACTAAACCCAACCGTTCAAGCCCTCGGGAGGAAACCGAAGCAAATCAAAGAGAGAGCCCACACTAGCTTATGTAACAAACATTCAGGGCTTCTGGTGCCAAGGAATTTTTTGGCACAAAAGGTGCAGTTGGTTTACTAACCTGGTTTGAAAGCACTGAGTCTGTACTTCATATCACTAAGTGCCTCGCAGGGAGCCAAGTTGAACTCGCTGCTAGTATGCTGCAAGGCATCGCCTTAACTTGGTGGAACACCCTTGTTCAAACCCGAGGACGGGCTGCTGCTATAGCCCAACCTTGGGAAGATTTTAAAAAGTTGCTGATGAAAGAATATTGCCCTGATGACAAAATTCAAAAGTTAGAATCAGAATTTTGGAACCACAAGAAATGGTTTGGCTAGGTCATAAAATGATGGGAAATACGGCTAGATTTCACGAGTTGGCAAGGTTGGTGCCACACATGGTTACCCCTGAGAGCCAACGTGTCAATCGCTACATTCGGGGTTTAGCTCCTGAGATCAAGCCACATGTCACTTCATCCGAACCTGCTACAATCCAAGGTGCTGTGAGTATGGCCAACCGCTTGACCACCGATGGTATTAAGGATGAACTTTTTAAAAAGAAGGAAAATGCTGGAAACAAAAGGAGGTCGAATGACCAGAACAGGAACCGAGGAAGGGATGAAAGGAACAAAAGACAAAGAACTAGAGGGAACTTTGCTCTAACTGTTCCGGAGCAAGGTCAAGGACAACGCCAATATGTTGGTCAACATCCGAAGTGTGTAAAATGCAATTTCCACCATTCTGGTAACTGCCCTGTGTGTCGTCGATGTAACCAAGTGGGTCACTTTACCCGATACTGCATGGGTAGAGTTGCTAATGAAAGACCAAGGCCAACTTGTTTTGAGTGTGGAGATCCTAACCACTTTAGGAGGAATTGCCCAAGGATGAATCGAGCCACCACCTCAGGAGGAAACCGCCCAAACCCTGTGCTAGCAATTGAAGGAAATAACAACCAAGGGAGCAATAGGAATCGAGCACAGGGGAGAGATTTTGGCTTAGGTGTTGCTGAAGCCCCACAAGACCCGAATGTCGTGACGGGTACATTCTCTCTAAACGATCATTTTGCTACAGTTTTGTTTGATTCTAGTGCTGATTATAGCTTTATATCTACCAAATTCTTGCCATTGATTAACATGAAACCTAGTGTCATAAGCCCCGGTTATGAGATTGAAATAGCTAGCGGCGTTATAGTAGAAGCAAATAAGAAGTATTCGAGGTGTGTAGACTTTGAGCTAGATGGTCATACATTTATCATCGATTTGATTCCCTTTGGATATGGTAGTTTCGACGTGGTCGTAAGGATGGATTGGTTGTCAAAGCTGAGAGCTAAGATAGTTTGCTATGAGAAAATTGTTCAAATTCCATTATCTAACGGGGATATTTTAGAAGTTCATGGAGAAACGTCCCCGAAGGGAACTCTGAAAACAATTAAAGAACATGAAAGTGAACGAGCCAAAACTGAAGACATCACCTGTGTACTTGAATTCCCTGGTGTGTTCCCGGAAGATTTAACGGGTTTACCTCCATCTCGTGAAGTGGAGTTTTGCATAGATCATATTCCTGGAGCTATGCCTATTGCAAAATCACCTTATCGTTTAGCACCTACGGAAATGCAAGAACTGTCCAACCAACTTAAAGAGCTCCAAGAAAAAGGTTTCATACGACCTAGTTCTTCTCCTTGAGGAGCCCCAGTGTTGTTCGTGAAAAAGAAGGATGGTTCGTTCCGCATGTGCATAGACTATCGAGAGCTGAACAAGCTAACTGTCAAGAACCACTACCCTCTTCCTAGGATTGATGACTTGTTCGATTAGTTGCAAGGTCACGGTATTTTTCAAAAATAGATCTTACCGGTTTGTGCAACCACATTAAGAGTACGCGAAGAAGATATTCCCAAAACTGCATTCAGAACGAGGTACGGACATTTTGAATTCACAGTCATGCCCTTCGGTCCGACTAACGCTCTTGCGGTATTCATGGATCTTATGAACCGCGTATGTAGACCGTATCTTGACAAGTTTGTCATCGTCTTTATTGATGACATCTAATATTATTCAAAGTCAAGGAGGAGCATGAAAGTTCACCTAAAATTGATTATTGATTGCTTAAAAAAGAAGAAATTGTTGGAAAATTTCAAAGGTGGAAATTTTAGCTACAAAGAGGTTCAATTTCTCGCCATGTTGTAAACAAAGTAAGTATACATGTGGATCCTTAGTAAAAATTAAAGCAAGAAAAATTTGGAAGCCCCCGAAAACCCCAACCGAGATCCATTCATTCTTAGGATTGGCGGGATACTATAGGCGATTTAACACAAATTTCTCGAAGATTGCAAAGCCTCTCACTTTGTTGACTCAGAAAAACAAAATGTTGATTGGTGTGATAACAGGATAATGCCTTCAGATAATTGAAGGACATTTGTTGTGATGCTCCTATTCTGGCAATTCCCTGAGGCACCGAAGATTTGTAGTTATTGTACTCCTCGAATCAAGGTTTTGGTTGCATTCTGATGCAGAGGAACAAGGTAATTGCATACGCATCCAGACAACTCAAAATCCATGAGAAGAACTACACCACTCATGATTTAGAGTTTGGCGCTGTAGTATTTGCTCTCAAAACCTGGAGACACTATTTGTATGGAACAAGGAGCGTGATCTACACCGATCATAAGAGTCTTCAGCACATTTTCGATCAGAAGGAATTAAATATGCACCAAAGACGATGGATAGAACTTTTCAGCAATTATGACTGCGAGATTCGCTACCACCCAAGAAAAGCGAACGTAGTGGCTGATGCATTGAGCAGGAAGGAACGGTTGAAACCGAGACGAGCTCGAGCTGTGAGCATGACAATTCACTCTAGCATCAAGGCTAGGATACTAGAAGCTCAGAGCGAAGCTTCCAAGAATGTAAACACCCCGGCAAAAATGTTGAAGGGATTGGACAAACAGCTTAAGAGAAAAGAAGATGGTGGGTTATATCTTGCTGAACGAATTTGGGTACCAGTCTATGGCAATTTAAGAACTTTGATAATGAATGAAGCCCATGCTACAAGGTATTCTGTACATCCTAGAGCAGATAAGATGTACTATGATCTTCAAGGCTTATACTGGTGGCCCGGAATGAAGAAAGACATTGCTACATATGTTAGCAAGTGCTTGACTTGCTCTAAAGTCAAAGCAGAACACCAAAAACCCTTGGGATTACTTCAACAGCCAGAAATTCCCGAATGGAAATGGAGAATATCACAATGGACTTCATAAGCAAGTTACTGAGAACCAGTAGTGGACACGACTCGATTTGGGTCATTGTCGATCGACTGACTAGATACGTAGGACCGTTCGAGATTGTCGAGCGAGTTGGTCCTATAACTTATCGATTGCGCTTACCACAAGAACTTGTAGGCATTCATGACACATTCCACGTGTCGAACTTGAAGAAATGACTGGCCGACGTAAATTTGCACGTATCGCTAGAAGAAATCAAGATTGACAACAAACTACATTTTGTCGAAGAACCTATGGAAATTATGGACCGTGAGGTCAAGAAGCTTAAACGAAGTTGGATTGCTATTGTAAAAGTTTGTTGGAACTCTCGACGAGGACCAGAATTTACTTGGGAACGAGAAGACGAGATGAAGCGCGAGTATCCGCAACTGTTCACGAGCGCTACGGCTTAGGACGAGCAACTGAAATTTTGAGACGAAATTCCCTTTAACAGGGGAAAACTGTAACATCCGTCAATTTTGAGGTCAGTAACCGAAAGCAAACGTATGATATTTGACTCTCTTAATTATTATTGGAGTCACTTTTATGTGGTCACATTACTCTTAGCATTTAACGCTTGTTTTTGTGCAACTCGTGTTACAAATCAATGTTTATTCCGAGCCACGATTCTATTTAATTGGAAATATTTATATTTGGATTTAAGGACACTATTTATTCTGAGCTTTAATTTATTTTCTAAATTTTATAGAATTTATTTTAAGTCGGTTTTAAAAATCGTCAATTTTAATTATTCGCGAGTCATGCGTTGGATATTTATCCGTTTTAGCATTCGAGAAAAATCGATAATTTCATATTTTAGCTTCGAAAGCTTATTTGTTTTTATTTTTGTATTTTTTGATTTTTTTCGTGTTTTAGTCGAAACCGCGTCAAAAATGGTATTTTTACAATTTTAACATTTAAATAAATTTTTAAGCCCAAATCAGTGTAGTACAATGTTAAAAAAAATACATACATATATGTATCTACCAAACACCCCCACCTCTCTTAATTGTTTTAGGCTCCAACAAAACTAAAAACCACACATCCCCTTACTACCCTTTTACTCTTACTAAATCTCAAAACAAACACTCCTATAATTTTTTTTCTATCTAAGGTAACAAATATTAACCCTTCCTTATAAATAGCCTTATACACTCCAATTCCTTTTAAAAAAAACAAACACACGACACCACACCAAGAAAAACCCCAAAAATCCATCATCAACCATCCCAAATCACTTCCTAAAATCCCAAATCACTTATAAACAAATCCCCATTATTCCTTATCAATATTAAACCACAATGCATGATTTTTCTCAAGTTCTTGAGTTTTTTTTATTTTTGATTTTGAAGGGTTTTGATTTAATTAAATGTAATTGGTGCTACAAGGAGTTGATATTAAGTGTGTAAACAAGATTTTGTGTATCAAAATCAGGTTTTGGGTCTTTGTGTTGGGTGTTGTGGTGTTTGGCCAAGATCAAACCCAAGAGGGTTTGATTGTGTTGGTTTTCTTGATATTGCATTGTGTTTGTAAGTTTTCTACTTATCTTTTTACATCGATTTAAATATATGTTCCATGCATGTGTTAGATCTTGTATTGTGAATCCAACGATTGAGGTGCATGTCGCGTTTTGAGGTTTATTGATGGTTTGAAATGACTAGTTATGGGGCTAGGCTAGTTTAGGAGCGTTGGCGATGTTCGCAACGCGAGAAATTGAAGTTTTGAAGGAGTTGAAAGATACTCAATAGGAGCAAAAATTAGAGGTCGTGTTTAGGCGAGTCAAAATTATTAAAACTGAAACTGGCCTAGGATTAATGATAGAGGACGTTAATACAAACATTTCGATATAAAATTTGGCTTCTAACTCTTAATAACGAACGTTTTACGGCCGATTGAAGTTGCGAAAAATGTTAAAAACAAAATCAGCTCTTAATAAAAAAATATTAGTTTTCTGCAGAAACTAAAAAGGGTAATTTCGTCATTTTCTATCGAGTTTTGGGTCTCGGGTAAAACTAGAAAGTTGTTCAGAATGTCATTTTCCTTTTCCGTAAGAATAACTAAGTCTAAAAATGCTTAATGACGGGTCGAAAAGCTTAGAACAAAATTCTGTGTTTTTTTCTAATTGCATCAGATTCGAGAAAAGGGTATTTTTATCATTTTCTGTCGATTTTTGGGTCTCGAGTAAAACTAGAAAGTTGTTCAGAATGTCGTTTTACTTTTCCTTATGATAACTAAGTCTAAAAATGCTTAATGACGGGTCGAAAAGCTTAGAATAAAATTCTGTGTTTTTTTAATTGCATCAGATTCGAGAAAAGGGCATTTTGGTCATTTTTGTGTTGTTTCAGGTCTCGGGTAAAACTAAAAAGTTGTCCGAAACGTCGGTTTACATCAAAATGCTTTAGAGTCCGAGTCGTGAAAATGTATTTTAGCGGGTCGTTTTGGTCGGGTCAGATTTAGGAAAAATCTAAAATAAAAGTCAACATGGCGAAATTTTAAAGTTTGGTCAAATTATGTTATAACAAATAGTATGACGTAAAATATATTAACTAAAACTGAAATTTCAACTAATAAGTTAGTTTTTCACTTTGTTCACGTCTAGATGACTTAATCTTGATAACGTGTCAAAATGGGTAATTTTCATTAAAATTTCATATTAGTCGGAATGGGTTAAAATGGAGTTAAATCTTAAGGCGTAACACTTAGCTGGTATAAGTAAGTAAGTTTGGCGCCCACATGGATTCTACAATATAAGATTTACATGCATGTCGGAATATATATATTTATACTTATGCAAAATATGCATTTTCGTATAATTATATTTTCTTATACGCGGACCACTATTATTATAGGTCGCGGTTGAGTTGTTGGCGTTCTTCTTCCTTTGTTGATTTTCTCGGTCGACACTTCTATTTACAGTGAGTTTCTCATATTCTCCTTTTTACATGTTTTAAATGTTTTGGGGTGGAAAGCATGATGTGTCGTTTGTTATGCTATTACTTTTAAGTAATTAATCTTTTGAGAACATTTGAACTTGAACATGTTTTAAACGTATGGAACTTGATTTGAACTTGTTGAACTTTGGAAACATGTTGAACTTTGAACTTTGAACTTGATATGTATGTTGTTTGATGCTTGGAACCCGCCACTACTTTTAACTCATTATTCTCCTCATCAGGATTGAGACGTTAGTACTTATGGATAGCGCTATTAGGAGATTAGCCCCTCCTCACTCCCCGCACAAGGGTGCATAGTACTAAGTGTTTGTGCCACACTATACAACTAGAACTTGATTGGATGTTTGGAACGATTAGGCTGAATACGTTTAAGTAGTACCTCGCATGAACACTATAGCATACATATATGTTGGCTTGATTTGTGTTATGTTACTTTATGTAACGGGAACTGTTTCGAAAACTTGACTTGTTTTATTAACTTGCCATTGAGTTGGCAAACAAATTTCGGATATCAATTCTTTTTCTAAAGCTATATTTTGTGGACATAATCCTGTGAGCTCACCAACTATTTCGATAGTTGACCATTTTTATCATGCTTTTCAGGTGATATTCTTAAAGTGGAAACTTAGCGCATTTGCATATAGACATGTTCAAGATGTCTATTTTCTTCCAAGTTGTTGTCTTTCGGGTCATCCATGTTCAGAAGAAAAATAACTATGTTGTCTTTGTACTCTTAAACTCGTACTTGGAAATGTTGTAATGCGGATAACTTTCTTTTATCTTAATTCATGTATGGTGTTTTATCTATCATCTTGTATGATGTTTATTAATATGTTACACCTCGCGTTTCCGCCTTGGTGGGGTGTGACAGTGTGTAACCATCTTTCTTGAAATTCTTTAACTTTAACACTTCGTCACTTGATGGAGGACGTGCGGTATCACTTTAATACTTCGTCACTTATAGAAAGACGTACGGTATCAGAGTAGCGGAAGTCGAGTATAAGCATGTGGTATTGACTTCGACTTGTCATCGAGTAACTGCTGCCACCGTCAGGAAATCTGCATGAATGGGTTAGTGATAAACAACATATATGGACGAAAGTGGCTTTGTCACTTCGTCGAATACGGTTGTAACAACCACGGTTCCCCGTTAATCAGTATAAATACTGCTTGTGATCATGTAGAATTCCGAAGAATCTCCTTGACAGGGTTTCGCAGCTGCACTAGCCGTTCTCATTACCGGAGCGTCTCAAAGCAGACAACACGGTAAGAGTGAACCGGTAAGTTACTATCTTCCCGATTAACCCGTCAATTCGTGTTCAACTTTCCTATGTCTAGATACCCTTGCGAGGCTTCCCATGGACATAAGATTGAAAATTGATTTAGGAAAATCAGTCGGTGTGTTAAGATGCAAACGGTTTTTATAACACACCAACAACTTTATCTTTTTTAAAATTCATCCGTCAATTCATAAGCTGCACCGAATCGATATCCAGTATCACAAGTTCGATCCGTGTAGGATATCACAAGTCACCTACCGCAGAGCTTGTTTGATGTTGGCTCTGGAAGGATTTCCATCATCACTGTGAATACTTTTTAGGTATCACTCTGATGTTCTGGCAAAATCACAAGGATAATGCGTAGGACTCTTGATATATTTCTTGTTTTCACATTGTGTGAATTAGCAAGCATATTTTTAATAAGTGTCCTAATGAGATTTATGGATGATCTCTTTTATGGCTCTAGACTCGATAGTGCACATTTGATTTTAATAATCGGAGGCTGGAGCAGACTGCCACCTTTTCAATACCAACTAGCTCGGAATGAGAAAGTCGATAGAAATGTGTTTAATCTCCGTGAGAAATGAATCAAGAGTCTTTTAAGAGACCTTGAGTGACTGGCAAGGGTTGTGCATTGCGTCATAGGGTCCATGACGACTGTCTTTAATACCAGACAACAGCTTAGTGTTTCTGACAGTTTATGTATTGACCCGGTTTCTGCCTAAGTGTATGGAGGGCTTTTTTCTTTTCACCCTTTATCCTTACAATTCTTTTTCATTCTTCAACCCCTTCAGTGCTTACCGAGACTTCATGACTAGTACCTTGTTGTGTTTGTTCCAGTACTAGCTCCATCTTAATCGACACTATTCCCTTATTCTCACTTTTACTCCTTTTTTATATCATACCTGTGAACTTCTACACTAACTAGTAGAATGTCCCTGGGTAGATCCATCTGGTTCTGGCTGGATCGTGGGAACGAATACCTAATCCTAACCACCTTATAACTCCAAGTAATTACAAACATGGTCGGTCTTTCAATATTGTTCTCAACCATAAAACCATTTGTAATGCTCCCCCTCAACATGTGCATCGATATTCAAAAATGTTTAGCATATGAATGGTGAATGTTGATACAAAAGTTGGACGATCCTTGATTAGGTCCGAATGAGGTGTAATACGGATCTGTTAGGCTCCGGTTCCTGTATCAATTAAGTCTTGATGTATGAGACCTGCGCACTAAGAAAACAAAGCACCGTTAGGCTTACCGTGGGATTGTCTCCCACGATTATCCTCCGGCGTGAGAGTAAGTAATCGGTTTAGGTTTTAGTAGAAAGTTAGGGTTATGAGGGCATACCTTAGATGAGAGCCGAGGTGCTCTTTATATACTCACCAAACCCTAATGGGCTTTGTCCCATTAATTAGGTTAGTATCCGAGAGGTCTCACCGTTATTTAGTATTCGCCGTTATTTAGTAACTAGTGGGCCCACCTCATGATTATGACTCGTTCGTAACGGGTGTTCTAGATACCTGCGCACGTGTGCGCTAGTTGGGCCTCATGGGCCTAAATCCTCGTCGTGATAGCCCATATGTCATGGGCTTCCCCATAGGCAGTACCATTTGGGCCTTGGAAGCCCGTATTGATGTCGCTATGGCCCATTCATCATGGGCCTGGGTATAAGTACTATTCGTGGGTCGGGTGCATGACCCGAGGTTGGACTATACGTCATCATGTCCCCCCAGTCTAGTATGCGCTTGGTAAGACCGCGGATGCTAGACTACAAATAGTCGCGGTAAATATCCCTGGATGCGTATTGTGGAAGAAACAAGAAATTGTCCCGCCCAAAACAATGAATCTGGTCAACTTGAGTCGCAAAAATGCCTCTTCGTAATTCGTGAGAAGGTAGCTAGAACATAGCTTATACGTTTCACCCCTACCACACGATTAGGACAAGTGGGGGACACGTGTTCCTCATCCGGCGTCGTGTCGGTAACAACTTGCCCTATAATTTGAAAAAATTTGAATTTATTGAAAAATTCTAGAAAATTCGTACTCAAACACTATTTATATTGCCTACTATTATAATTCTATACTACATATTCATAATATTTACAAGATAAGATTTTGAGATTAGACCTGACGATTAAACGGTACGTGTCATCAGTTTGTAGTCCATCTTGAGTTCCCGTGCACCAACTAATCGCTCCAGATTTCTGATGATTTCCCTTTCTCGCAGCTGCTTATCGATCAACTTAATCATAAGACCCGACCTCTTTCGGTCAACAACCTTCCACTTTCTTGTTGGCATCTCCTTGTTGTAATCCAGACGAAAGTCGAGTACTCTGTGATGAATCTCATCGCGAACAGACTTGAGTGTGCCATCCGAGAACTTGTACAACGCATCAGCTCGCAAAACTCTTTTCTGTTTGTTCAGGTCTTCATAGACAATTCTTGGTGGATCGTATGATGGAGTGTAGGGTTCTTTGGATTCAATTTCTGGAAAGGTCTTCTGAGGTTTGGTGATGCTAAGTTTCTTCTGGTAACTCTTTACACCAAGCTGTAAATCTTTGACACGTCTCTTGAGGATTAGGCTTCTTGTAAACATACGAAGGGCCACAATAAAGTCAACAATATCACTCCCGTCGAGGTGGAATAGCTTGTGTTGAACAGCAAGAAGAAGCATATCTTCAATGTCGTTCAGGTGTAGATCAACGAAGTCACCTTCTTTAAACTTATAAAGCTGTTGATCAGATCTTTTCACCACAATCTCTTCCAAGTGACCATATGCATGCAATTTCTTGACACTAACACTCTTCACACCAAGAATCGCCTTAGCAGAGTAAACATTTTTCTTGGAAAATTTTCTTACCTGAGATCGGTACCACAGTTTACGTCTTTTACCCCAGTGCTTGATTCCCTTTTCAGCATCTTTGTCATACGCATGTTTAATGATATTCCAAAGTGTAGGGACCATGTCTTCAATTCCTTTGATCTCTTATCGAGCCGCCTTTGTCTTCGTAATAGATGTAGTGTATGTAACCTCTGGATCAGAAGTCTTCAGATACTCCATATCATTGTTGAAGAAGTAGTCAACAGCAACGGTTCGATGACCTAGGGGACCTTGTAGAGGAAGAGGTTTGGATAGATCAAACGGGTAACGATCTCCTTCTGGATTATTCCAATCAAGTTTGTCTGTTAACGCATTGAAGCACTCTTGGAAGTTGTACTCAAGCTCGATACTGCTAGAGCAAGTGCCTTTTAACAGATTGAAGGCAGGTCCTAACAAGACATCTTGAGTGAGATTTTCTATTTTGAGTCCATTCAACACATACTTGGAGAAGTCAATAGGAGTGGCCATGAGGTCGTTAAATGTGAGAGGATCCTTTGTAGCAGAGACCATTTGATTGAACCAAAGCTGTTCTGGTTAATCAAGTACAACCTGATGCTTGTTCCATTCCGGATCAGGAGTAGGAGGCCTTGGAGGTTGCTTGAACCAATCTGGATTCGAAATCTTAGTAGTCTTGGGTTTAGAAGCATCTTGTGGTTGATCTTCATCATGAACCACATCACCAATAACCACCTCAACAATGGGTTCTTCAACTGGTTCCTTTGCAGAAGCAGACTTACCAGTTTTAGAGTCATTAGTTGGAGCTTTACCTTTTGGGGTTTCCTTAGTGGAGGATGGCTTCTTAGAAGACTCAGACTCTTTAGTTCTTCTCCTCTTGGTCTTCTTACTCTAGTTTGGTCCAGCTTGAGGGTCTTCATCATCATCATCGTTATCATCATCATGCTTTCTCTTATGGTCTTTGACTGTAGCAGCGACTCCCTTATCCATTGCGTTTTAATCTTCAATCAATGCTTCCATGAGTGCATGGTACAATCGATGATTGGTAGGATTTCTGTTAAAAGACTTGTTTGCATGCATGGATTGGTAGAGAGTGCTTTTTAGATCATACTCTTCGAGAGCTGCCTTGTCAGTAGACTTGATGGTAAACTTCGGCGTATGTTGCTTCTCAGCTTGTTCCCTCTTGATTTTTAGAATCCCTGAAGCACTCTTCTCGGATCCATGTTCTAGATCAAGTGTTGGTGTCTGTTTCTTGGATGATTCAGGAATTTGCTGCAGATAATATTTCTGAATAAGATCTGTTGTGTGTTTCTTCAGTTCCTTTTGAAAGACATCCCCAACTTTGGATCCAAGATAACTATCAACAACAGATGGAACTTGTGTCTTGAGAGCAGCAAGAGCTTCAGCAGATAGATCTATTTTCTAAGTTCAGACATATCTTTTTCCAATTTAGAAACTCTTAGCTGAACAGTAGAGAGTGCATCGGATTCAAAAACAGCAGTGGTGATTATTTGAGCATCGGTTGTGGTTGGTGGTGTGGGAATCGATGTTGTTGTTTGTTGAGGTACAGGAGGTGTGGTGGATACAAATGGAGGAGGTAGAGTTGTTATAGTAGCTATTAAAGGAGATTCTTAAACATGTATGAGAACTGTGGGTTCAGAAATCACAGATACTGGTACACTAAGCATGGATGGAGACTGGGTATGTGGAACTTCAGACTGGATCTTAACTTCTAACAATGAGTTGATCTCCGAATCTGTTGTATCCTTAACAGTACTAACTAAAGGAGAATCAGAAGAAAGTTTAAGGAATTGATCACCAAAACCTGAAGATACAGATAAGCTAGAGCTTGATGGAGGGAGTTCGGTCTTCTTGGCATCATCCTTTACTTCTGAGGTCTTTTCAGCATCTGCCTTTGCTGCATCAGTTACCTCTTCATCACCTTTATTTGAATCGTCAACTTCAGCATTTAACATCTCTTCATCCTCATCTTTGCGCACACGAATCTTATACTTATAGATATCATCCTCATCAGATTCAGTTTTGACATCTTCATCATCAACATCTTGCGTATCACTGATATGATCATCGCCTTCATCATCAGCATCACCATCTTTATCATCCTTCTCAACATCATCATTATCATCATCAGAATATTCACTGTCTTGTTCATCTCCCTATTCAAGAATAATCATCTCTTCAGTTATGTCCCTTTCCTCATCAGGAACCCTTGGTTTAATACCAGTTCCTTCACTTGAGGTAGCATAGACGATTATGGACTCATCAGGAACCCCTGGTTTACTACCAGTTCCTTAATTTGAGCCTTTAGTACCAAGTTGTCTTCTACTGATCTTTTTTACTTTCTTTGAGAGCTTACATAATGTCAGCAACTTCTTATTCTTCTGGAGTAAGAGATGGAGCACTCTTGACCTTTTTGGGAGGATCAGAAGTCACTTTGCCTGATTTTCTTCTTCTAGTAGACTCGGGTACATGTTCAGTCATGATCCTAGCATGTGTAGCATGGACTTTCCTTTCTGCTTCTGTTTCTTAAGCTTTTGTTTTGTTGATAGACTTAGCTTACTCCAAAGCAGCATCAGGATCATTAGAAATAATGTTGTCATCAGTAGATAGTGTGACTTTCTTCTTGACCCTTCTTTTACTAGAGGTATTCTTTCTGGCAGGTTTTGGTTCAGGTTCAGACTCTTCAGATACATCAACAGTTTCCTAAGAGTCATCAACCGTCTTCTTGCCTTTTGATCCTTTGCCTTTGCTCTTCTTGGGGCGAATATGACTAGTAGAATACTTGATGAACATCTGATAGGATTCAGATTGTTTGATTGCATCAGTCAGCATAGTTTCAGGAATGGGAAGTCCATATTCCTAATAATCTTCACCTATTCTGACAAACTTTAACCTACTTACAATACCATCCTCCTTAATTGTATGATAGTGTTGATAGTTGAGGTTGGTGAGAGACTTGTGTTGTTTCAGGAAGTGATTGATGATGATTTTGGTGAATTGGGGATATGGCATGTTTTCTCGTCTTGATATCTTTTCTTTCCTGTGATCAATCTGGTAAGCAATGTCTTCCCAAATTAACTCAGGATAGTCGACATTTTCTCTTTTGAACATCCCCCATAGTATGTCAATTCTGGACTTTCTGAGTTTGTCATTACTTGCCATCTTTCCAGAGAGACACTTGTTGATTATAGCTACCAGAGTTCTCCATGGCTGGTGTATGTGATCCACAAACATGTTGGTGTGCTTGTATAGTGGACCCTTGTAGCCAAGATCAATGAGAAAGGTGAGTGTAGTATCATCATCTGGAACATCCATGAAGTCTACACCTTCCACTCTTGGACAGATATCAAGAATTATCCTAAAGACTTCAGCATTGACAGTACACTTCTTGTTGTCTAAGAGAAATTCATAAGAGTCAGTGCCTTGAACCTTCTTGATGGAATACCAGAATTGCTGCATAAATATTTTTGGGACATCTGCAGAGATAGTGAAAGCTTTGAAGCAGGTGGAGTTCTTTACGAGATCGATGACCACTTGAAATGTCTCTTCCTTCTGTGGTACAGTGGTTTCCAGTCTGATATTTGTAGAGCTAATCTTGACTCTCTCAGTAAATGGAACCTATTTTTCATCACGAGCAACAACTTGTTGTTTCTCTTAAGGATTCATAATTCTGCTTAAGAATTAGCCAATATAGTTTATATACACAACAGATATATTATACTGATTTAGTTTGGTTATCCTTGATAATATGATTGATCTATGATTAGGTTTCATGCAAACGTGACAGAATTTCTACACTCTATGAATAAGTCAACTAAGGTCAATAGTCAAAGTCAACTAAAAAAGTCAACAAGACAGATCCAAGGGAGCTTAAGACACACATTCAGACATAGAGCAGATAATACATAATACAAGTACACACATGGCAAGTTATGAAACATGACAAATTACACGACTATTACACAAATTTTAAAAAATTTGGGCAGAGTTTCTTTTCGTATTTTGTCATATTTCGCTTGAATTGTGTACCTGTACATGTTTCGCTTCAAACATGTTTCGCTCAGAACAAGGACACACATATTTCGCTTAGATGAACCTTACATGTTTTGCTTGAAATGAGGTAAACATGTTTCGCTTGGAATGAATGAAACATGTTTCGCTCTAAAAACATGTTTCGCTTCATTCAAGCAAAACATATTTCGCTTCATTCTAAGTTACTTAATTTAAGTTTTACCAATTAAAAGCCTGTAAGAATTTCTAACATTCATCATTTATCAATGAATAACATCACAGAATCATAAACCACAAGATTTAAACAACATTTTAGGCATGCTAATCAAAATTTAAGCAAACATAGGGAAGAAACTCATGGCAAACATATTAAGAACATTTTGGAAGGCTAAGAACACATACCAAGGTACTCTTATCATATCACAAACACTCTGAGCATAATATACAAGCAATACTTATACCATTTTCAACCTACTACACCTAAGAATCACATTTTCCAAGTAAAAGAGTTCAAAGGAAGCATAAGTGAGTTGCAATAGCATAATAAGGCTTATTTGTGACTATTAACCACAAACCCACAACAATTCAAGCATCTACCCATGTTTCACACCATTCATACTACAACAATCAATGTATCTCACTAATGGTTGAGATATATCAAAAACTATTTCAAACACACCTTAATCGCACCCTAACGCACAAAACCCCTCAACTAATTAGACAAAAACTACAACTTTTAAATTATGAACCCTAATCCGGTTTTAACTGATTTTAAGTGATAAAAGGAGTTTCAAGTTAATTAGTTTTACCTAGATGATGAGGAACGAGTTATGAATGAGTAGGTGTGAATCTTTTGCCTTAAAACCACGTTTTCATTTTTGATTATGAAGGGAGCAAAATGTGTAGAGAGGATATGAGAGTGTTTTGATTTGTGAAACTGAGCGAAATGTGTAGAAAAGGAATATAACCGTTTGAAGTTTGCAAATTGGTAGGAATGGTCCTTATCCTTTGTAATTTCTATTGTTTTCCTTTAAAACTTAGAACTAAATATAAATTACTTATAGAAATGACATATTTAGCCCCTTAATGTTATAACTAAAGTTTAAGTCTTATATTTTTTCCATTTAGACCCTAAAGCTTAAATCCAGTAACATTTTAAGCCCAATTGAGTTAAATACATTAACTCCCCTTTGATTGATAATCTGTTATTGAAAAACCTTTTACCATTTATTCCGCGATGACATTTTAAAAGATTATTTTTGAAAGAATTTGACTATTTCTCCCCCTCAAATAATGTCCTGTTTTCTATTTAAAGAGCTGTGGACATTGTTTGAGTGATAGAAAATTCTTTGAAAATATGTTCAGATGAGAAACTGATATGTTTAATTATTTTTCATAAAAAACAACACCATTAAAAACAAGATTTCTCTCGTTTTGCCTAAATAAATGCACTGACACGTACACTTATTTGAAGGAGGAAGCACGGGTTGTGTTGCAAAGTAAACACAAGCCTTTGAATGAATATGAAGTAATTCATTCCCGAGAAAAGTTAATTTCCCGTTGAGAGGTCAAGTTCTCTTTTTGTCGAAATACTTGCCTTTAAATTGAAGACCGGGTTGCTATATGAAAAAATAGAAAGCCATTGACATGTTTTGAAAGCTTTTGAAACTTCTGCTCGAACTTCATTTACAACCTCGTATCATTAATAAACGAAATTTCTAAGGCCGTAAATGTTATCGATTTTCAGAAGACATGTCAAGAATACCATATTTTTATATTATCTGATTTTTTAATTTTGTATTTTCTTTTTATGATTTTATATTTTTATATTTTCTTTTTGAAAAATTTATATAAAATGAAAAATCTTTTTGAGTTTTTCTGATTTTCTTATATACATATGATACATGATATGTGAAAAGAGTACCACTATTACTCTTCCTCTTCGTCTACCAGCTTTTTCAGAGTCTCCGGGGACATGCTTTGCATTCCAAGCTTTTTGATGAGAAATTCCAGTCGTTCTCGTGCTAAAGGCTTGGTGAAGATGTCTGCTAGTTGATACTTTGTTCGGACAAAATACAGCTCAACCACCCCGTTCTCCACTTGCTCCTTGATAAAGTGATGTTTGATGTCTATATGCTTTGATTGGGAGTATTGGACGTTGTTGCAACATAAAGCGATGGCACTTTTATTATCGCAGTACAGAGGTATCTTGTTGAACACAAGGCCATAGTCAGTCAATTTTGATCGCAACCAAAGTATTTGAGCACAACATCCTGACAAGGCAATGTATTCAGCTTCTGTACTAGATATGGCGGTGCTCTTCTGTTTCTTTGACGACCAGCTTACCAATCTATCATCTAACAGTTGCATACTTCCAGACGCACTTTTTCTGGTATCTTGGCAACCCGCATGGTCAGCATCTACAAAAGCTGTTAGAGCAATGCAAGAATCCTTCGGATACCACAGACCCATATTAATGGTTCCTTGTAGGTATCGAAAGATTCACTTAACCGCATGTAAGTGCTTTTCGGTAGGCTTTGTCTGATACCGGGCACACATGCACACAGCAAATACTAGGTCTGGTCTACTGGCTGTAAGATACATAAGGGTGCCAATCATTCCACGATAACATGTAGGATCAACGAATTTCTCTTGTGGATCTTCATCCAGTTTGGATTTCTTCACCATTGGAGTATCCGCTGGTTCATAGGTTTCCATACCATACTTTTTAAGCGATTCTAGAGTATATTTGGATTGATTTAAAAAGGTGCCTCTAGGACTCTGAGAAATCTGTAGTCCTAAGAAAAATAATAGTTTGCCCATCATTGACATCTGGAATTTTGAACACATTATTTTTGAAAACGTTTCACAAAGATCAGGTTTAGTGGAAGCAAAGATAATATCATCAACATAAATTTGTACCAATAATATGTCCTTTCCTTCACATCTGGCGAACAATGTTGGATCGACAGTGCCTTTGGTGAACTTCTGGGAGAGTAGAAATGATAAGAGCAAATCATACCAAGCACGTGGAGCTTGTTTCAACCCATAAAGAGCTTTCTTTAGCTTATACACATGATTGGGATTCTCTGGATCTACAAACCCATCTGGTTGACTAACATAAACCTCCTCACGCGGAATGTCATTTAAGAACGCGGTCTTCACATCCATTTAGTAGACGACCATGTTCATATGAGCAGCAAATGCAATAAAGATATGGATGGCCTCAAGTCGAGCAACTAGAGCAAAAGATTCCTTAAAGTCTATGCCTTCTTCCTGACGATAACCTTTCGCTACTAAATGAGCCTTATTTTTCAAAACACATGACTTTTTCACATTAAAACTATCCACAGAATTTGCAACAATATGCATAATTTCTGGAGACATGATTTGGTTCAAGATTTGATCATTGTCAATCCTAAGTTGTTTGATTTGAATTCCAAAAACATTTTTGTCTACATAACACTGATCAACAGCAGCCTCTATTTGGCTAAAAACAGTTTGAACTTTAGTAATTTCATCTAAAAGAGTTTTATCAAACGCAATAAATGTGTCTTTTAAAACTATTAAAAATGGAATTATTTCAGTTACAAAACACTCTTTTGTATGTTCAAAACTCCAAGACCCTGCAATAATAAGGCATCCAGAGTTAGTCTCTTTTGCCACTTTTGTCAAAAAATTGGCCAGTTGATATTTTAGCTTTTTAAGACTTTCATTTACCAAACTTACCTTAGGAAGTTCACTAAGAACTTTGATTCTAACAGGTGTATGTGACTTAACTGGTGTTTCAAAAAGGGATGAATGTTTTAACCAGAAAGCTTGTTATGCAGACAATTCTTTTTGAGTGACCAAACGTTTACCAAAATCTTCTTTTATCTTATTTAACTTTGAATAATCAATTGGAGAAATCTTAATTTTCTTTTCGACTGAAATTTGATCATTTTGTTTATCAAGCTTCTTTGATCGACTCTCTTCTTCCAAAATCAATGTCTCTTCATCATCAATCACAAAAATCACAGCATTTTCTTGACCAATAACACTACCATCATATAATGTTGGTTGAATCCGCTGAGCTTTTTTAAGATGGAACGGATGTTGATAACCAAGAGCTTTTTTGTGAGTGTCATCGTAAAAAACTTGTGGTTTTGTTAGCATATGCATTGCTTGCATAGATCGATACATCTTACAAATAATATTCTCTAGTTCTCTATTTTGTTTTTCCAAAACAATTTCCTTGTCAATGTATTTAGACTCTTTTCTTTGGATTCTATTTTGAAAACAGTTGATGTTTTTGATAAAGACTCCTTTTCTTTGACATTATTAGAAAGAGTTTCTTTAAGTGTATCGATCTCCTATTGAAAAGCCGCAAGTTTTGCATTTCTATCCTGAATTAAATCATCCATTTAAGAATCTATTAATTTTTCACGTTTATTCAAATCTACATTAAGTCTTTGTTTAAAAATGGTGACTTTTTCTTTGTATCTCTCAAGCTCAGCGGTTAATGATTCATTTACCATTTTATTTTTCTAATTTTCCTTATCTAGATGAGCTACGTGATCAGTCATTTGTTCAACCAAAGATAGCACCAATAAATCATTAGGTGCTAAAGAATTAGTATCCTCAATAACCACATCTTGTGACTCTTGCAAATATTGAGAATACGGAATGAAATTACTATCACTATGTATCTCATTATCTTGAAAGTCATCAATATGTGTTTGTTCAAAATATTGCATCTCTTGCACATCTTGATTAATCATATCATTCGGATAAGAATCCAAATATGGCACCATAGAGAGAATTTCAGGATCACAGCTTGAAAGATTTTCTATCAGAACCGCTTTAGCCAAGGATAAGTCATCACAACCCGAGTCATATGCATCCAAGTCTTCAGTCTGGAAAGCTGAATTCTGAGGGATTATGTGCTGAGAAATTAGAGCTTCTGATATACTAGGGTCTGCTAAAAATGTAAGTTGCTCTTCATCTAATATTTGACCCGCTTCCTGAGCTTCAGCTAACATCAATTTCTCCTTAAACCATGCAGCATTCCTTGGCCTTTTTGGTTGAGTACACTGTCTCGCCATATGCCCTTCTCCTTGATAGTTATAACACTTTACAACTCTTGGTTGACCAGCTGCAAAATTTCCCTTTGAAGTAGTGGCAATTCCTTTGTTTCCAGTACCAACATAACTCTGATTTTGTCTTCCTTGAACTTGTTGAACTGTAACTCTGCCATCTTGAATGGTTGCTTAATTTCTAGGATTAGACGATGTTCTAAGTTGATTGTTTGATGGTGGAAACCTTGATGATACAGCAGACAGAAATGCCATTACTTTGTTAATGCATTCAATCGGATCTTCTCCTTGCTAAAACATAGGAACAGCGAGACTGGAGTCCAATTGGGGAAATTCAGCTTGAGATTGTTGTGTCACTGAAGGAGATATGAATGGTTGATGTAAAACTGAATGTTGTTGTGGATTGACTAAAGTGTGATGGTGTTGATGATGAATAGGTGCTGCATAAACTAATGTGAATTGTTAAGGAGGTGGATACATTAAAGAACCTGAATGTTGTGGTGACTAAGATGGATTGTATAGAGTTAGAGAGTTGGCTACCAATGCAAGAGGATCCGGATATCTTTCATACGTGATACGAACTTCATTAGCATGTCGTTCATGTTGACTAAGGTATGCATACAACTGATCATAGTTGGTGGTATACCAACTCTTAGCTAACTTCACATCAGTGACAAACTTGCTCCATTCTAATGGAAGAGCATTCAGAAACTTGGTATTGACTTAAACTTGTTGCATAGTCATCTCAATAGTATGCATGTCATTGATCAGCTGAGAGAATCTCTAGTAGTACTCATATAGTGTTTCACCCTGAACATAAGCAAACTTATCAAACAAGTTGTACAATCTGCATTCACGTTCTTGGTATGATAATTCAATGCCTTTCATTAGCATCTTGACTCTATCCTAAATATCCTTAGCCACCTCTTGATGGTTAAAAAGTACATACACATCGGGTGGAAGACCGTGAAGAATGATATTTGTTGCTTAAACATCACAGTCATCTTGAAGTTATTGTGCTTCAGTGAGTTCAGAGTATTTCTTAGGTCTAGTTTGCCTATTTTCTTCAACAGTTGAGTAAACCAATGGACCATTATCGACTGAATCAAGCATCATCCTACCATGTTTATTCCCTTTGATGAATAGATGTATACGACTTGCCCATAAATCATACATAGATTATTCAAGCATTGGAGGACGGTTCTCAGCTCCAGCAACAATGATGTGTTCTGCTAAAGTAGTCATCTTGAATTAATTGAAATGTGAAATGATTAAAAATTGATCGAATAGTGATAAAGGAGGATTGTGTTAAGATTTGTTGTTATTGGTGATTAAGATTGATATTCCACTGGATTTTACAAATCTTCACTAAAACCAAGAAATCCAAGTATTTCATGAGATTTTAAAAAGTAAGACAAACCGTAGAAAATAAAATCTTTTTGTGACTGATGTACTGTTTCGCTTGAATATGACAAATGAAATGTTTTGCTTGCAATGTTTCGCTTAGATTATGACTATGTAACGTTTCGCTTGAAAGAAGAAAATTGGACAAAGTTTCGTCTTACACAATTACGTATTTCGCTTGAACTAACAACCTGTCATAAATCGCTTGCTAACATATTTCGCTTGGACATATTTTGCTTGACCTAAGAAAAATTAAGCAGAGTTTTGTTTTTTAGAAATGACATAAATCGCTTGAGGTCAACCTGTCATATTTTGCTTACAGCATATTTCGCTAGCTTCATACATATTTCGCTACCTTCAATACATATTTCGCTAGCTTCAAATAAAAACATACTTTTTTCACAAAAAATCACAAAAAACTCACACTTTTTGTCGTTTTACCTTGATTTTTCTTGCACAATTAGCTATCTTAGGCCTCTATCTTGCTTAAAAACACAAACTTTATCACTTTTAAACACAAAAATCCGGGTTTGATTTTTAAAGCACACGAAACTAAGAATAACCAAAAGTAATGATATAAACAAGATATAAACGCACACAATCTCATGATATCACCCCATGGCGACTGATACAAATTGTAGATGTATCAAATCACTTAACAATAGACAAGATTGAAAGTTTAGAGAGAAAAAGTGGGTTGTAGCACTTAGAGAGAGAAAGGAAAGGAAAATGTATTATGTGAATAACCAAATGAACAACCAACCCTCTCCAAGGCATGGAGAGGAGTATTTATACCATCACTATGGCCGGTCAACATAAGGGTGACTTATGTTGACCCAATTAGTTTGGTAAGTTTCTAAATATTGTTGCTACGAGCTATTCTATTACATGTTGGAAGTGACCGAGTCTTTTCTCGATTTCTAACAGGTATGGCTAACCGGGTGAACACATTTTCTTCTAGTCCACATGCCAATAATAAGCACACACATGGGAAAGTGCAAGGTCACATAATCTCTCTTTCTTAACATGTTTTAATAATGAGCAGTTTTTATACCTATTCATTGCCCCAAATTTATATTCTTTGCATCTGCTTGATCATTTTCTTAATCTCCAGTAGATGTTAATCTTTTTACTTCTCTGTTTGAGTACTTTAGACATTTTCTAGAAAATTAATTACTGAGTTTTACTGTATGAATGTTCTTGTAGTTTACTGGAGCCCAGACATCGAGTAGGTCATATCTAAGTTACAAATTGGGTGTATTTGCCAGACCTTTCAGGTACTACATGCTCAATATCCTACAAATTGTATGCTTTTATCTTATTGTCTTTGGCTAATTGACGTCTACTATACAGTTCAAGGCCTTTAGGAAATGAAGTTATTGGTATCGATTTGGGAACTACAAATTCTTATGTTTCAATCATGGAGGGCAAGGTAAAGCTTGTAATTCAGCTTTCTGGAATGCTATACATGTTTTGATTTTAGATATTTGTTAAAGTTTAAGTAATGTTGTTGTTATATGCAGTCTGCAAAAGTTATTGAGAAAGTCGAAGGTGCACGCACAACTCCATCGGTTGTGGCCTTTAACCAAAAGGAGGGTTGATTGTGGGAACTCCTGCTAAACGTTAAGCAGTCACTAACCTAACCAACACTGTTTTTGGAACTAAACGTATGATTGGGAGGAATTTGGACGATTCTCAGACCCAAAAAGAAATGGGAATGGTTCCATATAAGATTATCAAGGCTCCTAATGAAGATGCTTGGGTCGAGGCTAGTGGACAAAAATACTCACCTAGCCAGATCGGGGCATTTGTTCTTACCAAGATGACGGAAACTGCTGAAGCATATCTCGGAAAGACTATTAACAAGGCAATTATTACTATACCAGCTTACTTCAATGATGCAAAAGGCAAGCCACTTAGGATGTCGGGCGAATTGCTGGTCGAGATGTACAAAGGATCATCAACGAGCCAACTGCCTCTACACTTTCTTATGGCTTAAACAATAAAGAGGGTCTTATTGCTGTTTTTGATCTTAGTGGTGGTACTTTTGATGTTTCCATCTTGAATATATCTAATGGTATTTTTAAGGTATGTGGCTTGTTTGGTAACGATCTTTGTTTTTCTTTGTAAAAGTAGATATTCATTAATTCTTTTATTTATGTATGTGAAAGCGAAAAATGGTGATACTTTCCTTGGAGGAGAGGTAAGACTAAGCATATATGTAAGACTGAGCAATAAATACTTTCATGGTAGGTGTGTTTAAAATAAAAATGTTACACTTGCAGGTATTTTGATAGAGAGCAATAAAGAGGTTGAAATGGGAATTGGCTAAAGTGAGTTTACATGTGAACTTTCCAGAATTAAACACCAAATGCGGCCAACCGTCACGTTTCCCTCATCGATGCATTGGCCTTTAGAAGCATGGAAATTTTTTAAAGGACTTCATTAATGGATACGGAAGTCAGATAGGTATGAACATATGGTTTAGAAATGGTGTTTTGGTACGGTATAATTGAAAGCTTAATGTAGATGGTTTTATGATCTTTGATTTCATTAAGCAGGAAGAGAGGATAGTGTGAAGTACTAACCAAAGGCTGATGTCAAGCAAAAAAAGGTGCGTTTTAATATCTATTTGTTGTTTCCTGCATTTCTATGAATCATTGTGTCCCTTATGGATTTTGCTTTCCCTTAAACATCTTTTAAAATCTCATTTTTTAAGATCGATTATGAAGTTCTATCCAATATCCGCTTTGATCAAACCATACAAATTCTGGTTGTTTTGACCTTTTTATGATCATATATATGTGTGCATCAGATTTTTTTATTGCATTCGTTTGATAAGCCTGTGTTTCATGGCACAACCTAATTTTCTATAGGGAGACTCTTCGTGTGTTGTTCTCTTAGGGAAAATGGTTATACAACTTTGTAAACGTGATGCATATTATCTATGTATAAGTAACTTTGTAAAGTCTCCATTTTTATACAAATTCAGTTTACGATATCCCACACAGAAGATTGGGCAAATTCAACCGTTTACTTATGAATGGGTTAGTTTGGGTTGTCTCTGATCTCAATTAGGTCAATATTAATTTTTAAGCTAAATTTGAACATGTCAAATGGGTTGAACGGGTTAAATGCCACCGAAAGTCTAAAAATACATACCATGCATTGTATTAGGCCACATGCAGCACATTGGAGGCGAGCTTGGTGAAAATATGCCAAACAAAGAATATTGTGAATATGTTAGAAGATGGTTTTGAGTAATATTGGATTTTGCAAATATGATATTTCTCGTGAAATATATAATAAACACAAACACGTATGGCTTAAGTCTCGGTATGATTTAAAATGTTGTATTCATAAAAAAATATTATGGGCCATATAACTGGCTACTAAATGCTATGTGTTTTTTGCATTGCCATGTTTGAATATCGTTATCATGTTTCATGTATTAGTGCTTATCAGAAAATATTCAGTGCACTTGAAGAGAAAGTTATCGATCAGTATCCTTATGCAAAGGTAGATGTGAAGATCATCTTACACATTCTTGTATTTCTTATTGGATAAGTTTTGACTATAAATCTGAGTATATATCATAATTGCACTTATTAGCTTTGATGAGCGTTATTAAGTTCCTGTAACTTCTGAAGTAATTTCTTACTTAAAACCCATAATTATTTTCTCATGTACATTATATTAGGGCATCCACTATAGTAAACCTTTTAAAGGTTTATAATTGTGTTATGCCATTAATTTATAAACCTTTTTTATTTTATAAACCTATCTCCACTATGAATAAACCTTTTCAAGTTTTATAAACACCTCACATAATTCAAGTGTGTTAGGAATCGAGAAAAGACTCGGTCACACCTAAAATATGTAGCTCGTAGGTCTTAGATAGTTTTTGGAACATTATTAAGCTAGTTAGACCAAAGCCCATGGAAGCTAAGGCCCAACCGGCCATACTGATGTATAAATACCCTCTCCTTATCTTGGAGAGGGTGTTGGTTGGTTTCATTTCTCACACACACTATAATCTAATATTTTCTCTTTCTTTCTCTCACTAGAAACCTTCATTCCATTTCTTTCTCTCTCTAGTTTCTTCATTGATTAGTTAAGTGATTAGATAAAACACATTAAATTATGAAAAGGTTCAATATCCTAGACCTCTTCATGCCACATGAGCATGAAATGGATATTCACTATGGTTTACAAGTTCTTAGACTTCTTCATAAACTAGCCGGGTACCCGCGCAATGCGGCGGCGGGTACCCGTGTGATTATATTTTTTGACAATAGCAATGTCTTTTTGATGAATTGCATTTATAGAAGGAAAAATATGTTCAACAAAGGTTATTATTGGAAATTAGCTTGTTTTTTCTTATGAATTTAGTAACATTATAAAAAGCTTTTATAGCAGGGTACCCGCGCATTACGGCGGCGGACACCTTATAATCAAAATTTTTGTTAAGCGATTATATGTTTCTCACGATGCTAACTTTATGAATATAGATAGCTTTACGAAAAAACTTTGCCGCACACTATTTCATAAAAAAATGGCAGACAACCCGTGCATCACGGAGCAACGACGATACGAAAACGGTGGTCACAACTATTGTTAGTTGTTTTGGACGTGTAATATTATATACAGTAACATTTAAACATAGAGAGTAGCGGTTTTAGCGCCATCTGATGGTGTCTATATTGCTAAGTTGTGGTCGTAAATAGTGGTCCATTGCATGGTCAAAAAATGCGGTGTCAGAAAGTCTAATTACATAAAAGATTGGTTTCTATGACTCGCTTAATGTCATGTAAATGTCATTTAATAGTGTTTTAAAGAAGAAAAAAAAGATAATATGATTTATGCATTGTCATTTTGTATCATGTGTTATATTAAGTTTATATTTGAGTGATAGATATTTTAAAAATATCATTAATTAATTGTAAATTTCATTTAATTATGTTTTAAAAAGGAAAAAATATGATAAGATGATTTATGCATTCTTGTTTTGTATCATGTGATATATTAATTGTACTTTTTTAGTAAGTTGATGATCAATTTTTATTATCTACGTTGTTGATATGATATGTTTGCGTACTTAAAGATTTGGTTGTGTATTGACTTTATATAGTGGCTAGGTTGATGAGGGGTTGAATATATATTTATTACTAATTACTAATAAGCATTGTATGAGGAAATTTTTTAGGACATAAAGAGGTTAATGAGAAACGTATGATTTTTTATTTAAGTGATGGTTATATAAAAATTTAACTTTTTTGTAAGTCCCAAATGTTTTTATTGGGACTTTATTAAAGCATTGAATTTCAGATGTTTTTTGTTGCTAGTTTTTGAAAGATGGTCTTGTGTGTTTTTTTTTGTTGTAGAGAGGAAAGAGAACCTGTTTTTTATATTGAGTTTTGCGTTGGATTTGTATTAATAATATACAACGGTTACTAATGTTTAAATGGACTTTTTAATACATAAAAATTCGTTTTGTTTGAAGGAGCTATATGAATAGAAAGAGATAGATAGTTCTTTGTGTTTTTTTTTTGGATGAGGATCCTCTCAAGTTTATCCTCTCATGTTGGTCAAGTTGAACCAATCAACAACATGAAAATGATAAAATGAGACCACCACTAATTAATGGAAATAATTTACTATTTTGTCTCATCTCATATTATCACTAATATGAGAGAACATGAGAGAGTTAAACATTAGAGGATCTCAATCCTTTTTTTTTAAAGAGAATGAACTGTTACAAACTTACAACTTTATTCTTAATGGACCGTTACAATTTTAGATTTAATTTTCAGAATAGAATGGGCTGTTAATGTTACTATGACCATGCGTTATATTCATATATTTTTAAAACTTTATTTAATAAATAAGTTAAAATGTTTTAATTTTAAATCTTACCATTTAGCTTAATGTCCTAAATGCATTATAATATAGTTTAAAAGTTTAGAATATATACTTATTGACACTTAAATGATGTTTAATGAACCGTTACAAATAGATCACATGAATGCACTTAAAGGGACAATTACAAAATAAGCCTGTTACGAAATGAAGTGCATGAAGACGCTTTAATTTTCAGTTGGGATAAATAATAATACAATATTGACTAATAGTTTGTTAATTTCCTTTTAAAGAAATATTTTTTGTTCTTAATTTTTTAAGACTTCCATTTTAGGAATGTCCTAAATCCTTTATAAGACAGTAGAGAAGTAGAGATAACCCATCAACTAACAAAAGTTCAAAACAGTACAAAAAGCATACAAATACAAAAACTAACAAAAATATAAAAAGCAAGTTTACCAACCTTGAAAACTCGTTTTACACGCCGCAATTATATATACTTTCATCTCCCATCATAACATATGATTTTAATCACGACATGAAACAATCTTTAAGTCCAAAGTTTTACAAGGAATTAGATCTAACACAAAACAAAGAAAGCCTTTCGCCACAATATTTTCACAACAATGGTTTAAGACTAAAACTACATACCAAGATCCGGCTAAGACCCGAAAACGAAACCACAAAACCACCATGACATAAACCAAAAACCAGTTCCTATTTGATCTCAATCACTAACCACCACAATCAAAACCATAAATACAAAAAGCATCGGCCAAACTATCTACTTCAAAACAACCAGTCAAACCCACCTAAACAATGTAAATCGGTCGTTGTGACGGCACATGATGTTGGCAAAGGTGGCGGCAGAACTAAATGGTGGTGGCGGCAAAATTCATATGTGTGGCAGCGGGATTTGGTGGTTTTAAAAGAGAGAGTGAGAGATGTTTGTGCTTTTTAGATAGGGAAAACATAGAGAGATAAAAATAACGATGGAGTAATTTTATTCAGTGTGTTAGGTTTTGATACTCCTTAGGTTTATGATTTACACTTAATATACTTAAATAGTGCTTCATGGTGGGTTAAAATGGATGGACCGGTACAAATGGACTACATTAATACACTTAAATGGACTGTTACAAATAGACTACATTAATACACTTAAATGGACTATTACAAAATAGACACTTAATTTTCTGTTACATTGACCTCAATATTGATAAAACATATACATTATAAACTTTCCTAAAAAAGAAATGTTTTTACTTAATTCTATTTTTAGAAAATTGGTTAAATGCTTTATAAAGTGGTAGAGATTTATAAACCTTTTCATAAACCATCATGGTGAATGCCCTTAAAACAACTACAACAAACATTTTGTTGGACATTGGATTACATTGGGGAGGATCTCTAGCAATAGTGGTATAGTTCATCAGTAACCATGAATATCCTCTTTGTAAAAGTGACTTTTTAATCATGGTACTTATTTAATTTCCTCTTTGAGCAATTGACATACTATGTTGGAGATTAGGCAATTGTATGATGAAAATGACCATGTATCTTTTTCTCATTATATACACTACGACTCAAGAACATGTCATATTGTTTTGTTATCAAATTATCATGGGTTTAGGTCCCCTTAACACGTCTATCACTATATGCGGATGTACATGCATCAAGAGTATGAAAGAGTAGACATTTTTTATGGTCTTAAGAGATAAACATGTATGTGTAAAAATCTATAATTGTAGTTATTTCTACACCTTTAATCATGTAAATAGCACATCAGTGGCGACTTTGACCAATTTACTTTTGAATAGACCGAGTCATAATTGTGCTATATTTTTAAAGTAAAATTGTATTTTAGCTTAAAGCAAAATTAAACCTAATGGATCGCGAACATAAGGGATTTTATATGGTACAAGGGTAGAAAGAGGTTAGACAATTATTCAAGCTAGTTTCCGGTTATAATTTTAAGTCTTACTTAATACCTTAAGGTGATGCGCGCTTAATTCATGTAGTGCAGAGTGATCTTTTTAATTATTTGACTAAACCCACAATGAGGTCTAAAACACCTCCTCCGAGAAGAAAGGAAAATTCTCATCCTCGTTCCAAAACACCTCAACATAGAAGAGACCAAGTTAAACCAAATTACTCTAACGCTAATCACATAATGTGGAATCATCCACACCAACCAAGCTTTACTCAATGTGGAAGATGTTCACCGTGCATGTGTTCAAATCAAATACAAAACATGTTCAAAAACAATAACTTCGGACCCATGAAACGATGGGGACCAAATGGCTAAATCATCATATCTTTCGAGTTCAATCATGTTAGATATTAGAAAAAGACTCGGTCATCCCGTATATTTTACCGTTTATTGTTGCTCGTAGTTAAGTAGTTAATGTATAACATTCGGTGATGGGCCGGGTATTAAACCCAACATGTAAGCCCACTACTAAGGCCTTATGGCCGGTTTTTGTTATTACTATATAAGCCTCTTCCATGCCATGGAAGAGGTGGGTTAGTCATTTAGATAATTCAAGTTCATTTTCTCTTACTTTCTCTCTCTAGAACTTGGCTAATCCACTAGTCATTTGATTGTGTTATGATTTCCAATATCCTACAATTGGTATCAGAGCACATGGGATGATTAGCTAGATTGTGTGTGCGTTTTCTTGGTTAATTTTGATCAAAAGTTTGGTTTTTAAAGGTTTATAGTCTTGTTCTTGGTTTTCTTTGATCTTGACGTTTGTGATGTTAAAGTTTATGTTTTTATAGTTGCTATAGCCTTCTAGTACCAAGTTGTGCAAAAGAAACCAGGCAAAAACGTTCAAAAGGGTGATTTTTAAGTGTTTTTAGGTGAAAAACCAAAAAATTTCATTCCAGCGAGTTAAATCACTGTTTGAAGATCTTCGTAGTGAGTTACAGTACTGTACTGGCGAGTTGTCAGCATAGTACACTATGTGTCAGAAAGTACTGTGTCAGCGAGTTGTCGTCTTATGCAGGTAGCGAGTTAGGCAGCGAGTTAACCCTTCTTGCAGGTAGCGAGTTGAAGACTAGCGAGTTGGATACTAGCGAGTTGAAGACTAGCGAGTACAGGTTTTTTTGAAGATCTTTATACTAGCGAGTTATGAACAGGAACTATGTCAGTTTAATTTCTTGCTAGCGAGTTGTCAACTCTCTTCTAGCGAGTTACATATAGCGAGTTACAGGTTAATAGAAGACAATTTTTCAGCGAGTTGTGAACAGGAACTCTGTCCATTTAATTTCTTACCAGCGAGTTGTCAAGTCTCTTCCAGCGAGTTACAGGGCAGCGAGTTGTGGATTTTTGTACATTTGGACTAAATTTTTCAAATTGACTAATTTTAACCTGTAATCCTAACAAACTTGAACAACAATTCAACATTTCATACAATCAATCACCACTTTTAACATACAATCACTAATCATTATTCGAACAACTTAATCATTTCACAATCAATTAAGATGGCTAATCTTTCGGAAGACATCCAATGTGCCGGTTCCGATACCCGACCACCTATGCTTGATAGGACTGACTTTGCATCATGGCAACAACGCATTCGTCTGTATTGTCGAGGTAAAGAGAATGGTGTGAATATCCTAAAGTCGATTGATGAAGGACCATTTCAGATGGGAACTTTTCGGGAAACACTTGCTGAAGGTACTGAAGGTGCCCTACATCTAGGTCCAGAACGACCTCGAGTCTATTTTGACCTCTCACCTGAAGACAAGGAAAGGTACAACGCTGACATTCGGGCAACAAACATCCTACTTCAAGGGTTACCAAAGGACATCTACACTCTCATCAATCATTACACTGATGCAAAGGACATATGGGACAATGTGAAGATGCTTCTGGAAGGTTCGGAATTAACCAAAGAAGACCGGGAATCATAACTGTATGATAACTTTGAACACTTCCGTCAGAACAAAGGAGAAACCATTCACGACTACTATGTCCAGTTTGCCAAACTCATCAATGAAATGCGGAACATCAAGATGACCATGTCCAGAATGCAGTTGAACTTAAAGTTTGTGAAGAACATGTTGCCAGAATGGGGTCGATTTGTAACAGCAGTGAAATTGAACAGAGGATTGAGGGACTCCAAATATGATTAGTTGTATGCTTACCTGAAGCAACACGAGGCACATGCCAATGAGAACAAAATGATGTTGGACCGATTCACTCAACACACTGCGGATCCTCTTTCTTTGATGTCCAATGTCTCACACCAACAGTACTATTCACAATCATCTACAACTCCACCATCCACATATGTTCCACCACACTTTGGCTGACAACGACTTAACTTTATTCAATACTCTCTCCATCGGACAACTTAATTGAGAATTTAACCAACACACTTGCCCTACTCACCTAATCATACAAAACATACCTTCCTCAAACAAACAATCAACTTAAAACTTCATCTAACCTAAGGAATCAAGCCACAGTTCAAGACGGCAGGGTTGTTGTTCAGAATGTTCAGGGTCGACAGAATAGAGGACATGTTAACAATGCACAAGGTACAGGTGCAACTGGTTATAGGGGAGCACAGAACAGAGTTGGGAATGCTAATCCAGGTCAAGCAAGGCAGGTTAAGTGCTACAACTGCAACGGTATAGGCCACATAGCAAGGAACTGCACTCAACCCAAGCGTCCACAGAACTCTGAATACTTCAAAGACAAGATGTTGCTGATGCAAGCTTAGGAGAATGGGGTGGCATTGGATGAAGAGCAGTTATTGTTTATTGCAGGTGGACAAGACAACGCTATTGATGAAGATGTGGATGAGCAACCTGTTCAGGACTTAGCACTCAATGTGGATAATGTGTTTCAAGCTGATGACTATGATGCTTTTGATTCTGATGTTGATGAGGCTCCCACGGCACAGACTATGTTCATGGCTAATCTATCATCCGCAGATCCTGTTTATGATGAAGCTGGTCCGTCTTATGATTCAGACATTCTATCTGAGGTACACGACCATGATCACTATCAGGATGCTGTTTGTGAACATCATGAAGAACACGAGATGCATGACGATGTACAACCAAACTACATTGTTGATTCACATGCTAATTATATGAGTGATAGTAATATGATTCCGTATGAACAGTATGTAAAGGACAACGTAGTGCCAGTTGTACAAAGTAATGTATCTTCTGTTCAAAATGATGCATACATGATGATATTTAATGATATGCATGAATCGCATGCCCAATCTGTCTCCGACGCAACACGGAACACAATAGTTGATAATTCATTAATTGTTGAACTTGCAACGTATAAGGAACAAGTTAAACTGTATGAAAGACAGGCCAGGTTTGAATTAACGGAAAGAGAACAAAAGATTGATGAACAATTGATAATAGTTTTCACTGACCGTAATATTAAGTAAGAAAATTTGAAAAATAAACTTCATTCTGTAAAAATGCAACTTGCTTCTACCATCAACCATAACAAGTCAATGGTAGAAGAAGTTACGTCTTTAAAAAATGATTTTAAACAGAAAGAAAACAAATACCTTGAAGAATTTTTGGACATGAAAGCTTATAAAGAAAAGGTCAAGGATAAATTATACAAACAAGACCAGTCTCTTCAAACAGTTCACGTGTTATGTAAACCAAAGCCCTATTATAATGAACAGAATAAGGTAGCTATTAGCTACAAGAACCCTTTATGCCTCACCCATGCAATTTAAGTTTAGCCTGCTCTATATAATGGTTATGAAATTATCAAAAACAATCATGTCCCGGCTTTAGTGCACAACACAGAGGATACCCTAGAGATAGTTGAAATCACTAGGAAGAAAATAAATGACAAAGTGAAAGACCCTGAGTGTGTGACTCATAAGGTTAAGATTACACCACCTGGTTACTCGAAAGAGAATTATTTAGCGACCTTCACACCACAAAAGAAATTGACACCTGAGCAAATATTTTGGTCTCAAGATCTCATAAAGATGAAAGAATAAGCTCTCAAAAAGCAGACTGCCGCCTCAAGACCAATCAAAGCATTGACGGTGTATCCACCAAATACTCCTGCAACGCTTGTCCCTAGGGTGCTTCCAACAAAAAGTCAAGTGAAAATTAATATTTTTACACTCATACAACTCTTTTCGGAATTTGAAAAAACTTGTAAAAAAAGAGAATTACACCAACTGGGCTCACTGAAGGAAAAAGGGGTTTTGAACAAACTAAGGAATGCTATCTCACCGAGGTCATTCCATTTTTCAAAATACTTAAAGAATATTTTGAGGGAATTCAAAAAGCTTTAACTAAAGAAATTAAAGAAATGAGAGACATTTTTTAAGAGTTGGAAGCTGAAGTTGACCAAAATGTTATAAATAGGAAGCATGATGAGATTGAGCGGAAAAATCTTCTTATTGCAAATGATAACTTAATTGTTGATTGCTTGTCCAAAGAAGTGTTTTATATTGCAACGAATTCTGAGCTTACTGTATCTAGATATACTGAAATGCATGAAGCCCACACCATTTTTCAAACACGTTGTCTGGAACTTGAAGCAGAGCTTTCTAAATTACGAGATAAGGTTCAAAAAGATGATCATACTGAATTAGTAAAACATTTTTCCAATCTTGAGGTTAATCACTTAAATTTACAGTTAAAGTATCAAAACCTTAAAGAAAGTTTTGGAAACAACCCATCTCTACCCGCTCGAGATACTCCTGATTTTGACTCAGTCTTAGTTAATAGGAAAAAATGTAAGATTGCCATTCCAAGGAAAGGACAACGCCATCAAAAAATTGAGAACGCAAATCTCTCAATTGAAAGAGACCCGTAGTGAAGCAGACCGTACTCTTGATTTCAGGACCTTAGATTTTCAGATCACTCAATTAACTAAAAAAGTCACCGTTCTTCAAGAACAAAATGAGCTTTTTAGGGCAGAGAATGAAAAAGTTAAACAACATTACAAGGAATTGTACGATTCTATTAAGATCATGCGTGCTAAGCATATAGAACAGACAACGGCCTTGCTAACTGAAAATGAGAATCTAAAAGCCCAAATACATGAAAATCTGAAATGCAACACTATAGAGTCTGTAAAACCAAGAGTTCTTGCACCCGGTAGGTATGCTATAGATGTTGAACCAATTCCCCCTCACAATAGGAACAATAGGGAAGTTCATATACATTATCTCAAACATCTTAAGGAAAGTGTAGAAACCCTTCTCGAGATAGTAGAGAAAGCTAAGGTTGAAAGACCATTCAATAGATCACTTGCATCTGCATGCCTTTACACCAAACACTCTTAAGAACTCTTAGAATATGCGATTGGCAGTTGGCTGAAAGCCTTTAACCAACGAGATAAAAAGCATGCTCATACCCCTGTAATTAGGAAAAAACAAGTTACTTTTGATGAACAATGTGACACGTCAAATAGTAATACACACAAACATGTAGAGCAACTGAACACTCAGAAGTAAACTGTTGCACCAATGCTAGCGGATCACAGCCTAGGAGCAATACCAAGAAAAATAAGATCTCGCCAGCTAAAGGTGTCAACAAGAAGAAAGTATAAAAACACACTAGGATAAATAAGTCTAACTTAAGAACCATAAATCGTGTTGATTCTAGTAGTAGCTCTAAACGTACTATAATTAATTTGAATTCTGATTCTGTTTGCCAAACATATAACAAATGTTTAGTTTCTGAAAATCATGATGTGTGTGTGGTTGATTATTTGCAATCTGTTAAGGCATCCCCCTCTGTTCATAATATTTATAATGTTGTGCGCAAAGTTAAGCAAGTTTGGAAACCTAAGCAAGTTAGGCAAGTATGGAAACCCACAGGTAAAGTGCTTACCAATGTTGGTCATCAATGGAGACCCACAGGCAGAATATTCACCTTAGGAGAACAGTGCCCATTAACTAGACTCACTAAATCCAAAGTAGTATCTGCTAAGCAAAACGTGAATCAGGCCATTACTTGTGCTAACCAACAAGAACCCAACCAAAATTGGAGATCCAACTTTCCAAACTCTCTATATTCGTCTGTTTTCAAATGCAGGTCGCACAGATCGTCCTTTGGTATTTGGACTCGGGCTGTTCAAAACATATGACGGGGGATCGCTCCCGGCTCCGGAATTTCATGAAAAAGTTCATCGGGATAGTTAGATTCAGGAATGACCATTTTGGTGCTATCATGGGTTATCGAGATTATGTGATTGGTGAAAGTGTGATTTCCAGGGTATACTATGTGGAAGGACTGGGACACAATCTGTTTTTTGTCGGACAATTTTGTGACTCTGATTTGGATGTTGCATTCAGGAAGCATTCTTGCTACGTTCAAGATACGGATGATGTTAAATTAATTAAAGGTTCTCATGGTTCTAATTTGTACACTATCTCGGTTAAAGACATGATGAAGTCCTCTCCAATTTGCTTGTTGTCCAAAGCCTCCAAGAACAAATCATGGTTGTGGCATCGGCGTTTAAACCACTTGAACTTCGGTACCATCAATGACCTTGCAAGAAAAGATTTAGTACGGGGCTTACCTAGATTAAAGTTTGAGAAAGATCATCTCTGCTCCGCGTGT
>BQNB010011727.1:38870-69857 GCA_026074375.1 Tanacetum coccineum | reverse complement strand
AAAAACTAAACCCTAAATTTATAAAACTAAAAACTAAAATATTAAAACTATTTTATTTAATAAGAAAGACAGGGTAGATATTGAAAGAATTGAAACGATAGGGTAGGCGGGCTAAGTTTGGTAAATTTACACAACAGTTAAAACAGTTAACCTTGAACTTTAAGAAAAGTACCAAATAGACCCTACGATTACAGCTTATTTAGCTTATTTAAAAAATGATTTTCAGCCAAAACTCAAAACTACAAAGTTAACAACCAGCTTATTCCTAACAACTTTAGTAAAAGCAACTTCAACTTTAGACCAAGGAATAAGCTGAAAAATAAGCAACTAAAAGCTGTTCACAGAAAGTAGCTAGTTAACAAGATTTTTGGATTTTTGCTTATAAAGAGCTTAATACTTGATAAAAATTTGAAACTAAAAGATGCTTGATGACGCTTAAGATGTATATTAAGGGATTCTAAACTAATAATAACCTATGTTTAACAATTTTAGAAAGAAAATGAAGATGAAAAATGCAAGGTTCAATGAAACTGTTTTTAGGTTTTTTTCAAATAAGCTAACAAGCTTATTTTTGGTCCTTTGGTGCTGAGAAATTGGAACTAAGCTTACCTACTTATTTAAAATCAACTTAGCTAAAGGGACTTGTAAAATTCTAAAAGGAAATAAGAAAATTTCAAAGTAAGAAATGGCAAAAATTATGCTATTATTAAAAAGTGCACTTGCTGGTGCACTATGCTGCTGATGCAATGTGCAGGCTTAACTTCCTAAGGTAAACTAACTTTGAGGCTTACTCTTTTACTTAATGAACCTAAAACAGCACTAAACCACCTTGATCTCTAAAATGCTTTTAAATTCTTAAAATCTAAAACCTACACAGTTATGAAATGTGCCCTGGTGCTGGCAAGGATTTATACACTCTAACTTTTTGGAATTCTGAAAACTACTTCTAAAATTTGTTTAAAATTCTGTTGTAAAAGCTATCCTAACTTACTGTATGATGTAATTTGACAAAGTAGTGTATTTGACTTTTATAGTCAACTAAAGGCCTAATAGATCCAAACACTCCCTTAGAAAGTCTGTCAAAATAAAAATGAGCTTAAAACCTGATTAAAAAAATCACAATTTTAGAAGCAAAAAAATTTAGCTACTCAACCTAGACTAAACCTATTAACTATTTATCATTTTAACCAAGAGCTATTAATCAAATAAAGCTAGTTATCTCTTATAGCTTTTGACTAACTTTTATGACAGAACTTGAAAAGTAAAATTGTAAATGAATAACACTAAAACAGATTAAGACACTTTTAACAATGAGCTAAACTAAACTCAATGAAACATGATTAAGCATATACTTCCAAATGATTTAAGCTAAAAATGAAAGAAGCATTTAAATGCAAAATTTGAAGTTTAGGAAAGTGAAACTGACTTTTTGGAGTCCTCAAACTAAGTCACTCCTTCTGACATGAGTGACCTTTAAAAACCTTGAATCCTATACGGCTCCCTAGACCTCTAAACCTTGATACAGCTAAATTTAAGCTTATTTAACTTGTAAGCTTCCAAATTAAACTCAATAGCCCAAGTGAGCAACATGTTAATGCAAAATGACTAAAGTGAGTAGAATTAATGACAAAAAACAGTATTTTTAACTAATTTTAAGCTTTGAATAGAAATAAGCTCAATTGAGCTTATTGAGGTCTAATTGACTAAAATCGACCTTAACATTGAATAGAAAGTTCAAGTAAACTTGGAAAATGAATTCGTATTACACAAAAGATGAAGTACAATATTGAAATGAGAAAGTACATAGTGATTTAAAACTGAATTCGAAAAACTTAGAAAGTAAAATGCATATTTTTAAAGGAAATACAAAACGAAATTAAAAACAAAAACAACTCCTCAAAATGAATCCACTAAAGGTGCAATTTATAGAGGATGGAAGAGGAGAGGGGTAGAATCCCTGGATTCTTCCCATTTAAATCTCAGCCATTTGATCTTTTTTGGACAATTCTTAGGCCGTTTGAATCTTTTGTGATGAGGTGTTCGCACCAATTAGGTGTTGCCACGTGGTAGTTTGGGATTGGAGAGAGCTTATAAACGGGTTTGAAGGCTTATAAAGGAGCGGGGGTGGGAATTTTCGAAGGTTGGGTTGTATTCAATTTTGGCGGGAAAGGTAATTAAAGTGGTTAGGTTGTTATTCTGTTTGCGAAATAGCCGGGTTTTAATTTGAAAGTTTGGGTACTTGGCTCAATTGGTCCTTGTCTTTGTCCGCCCAAATGTAGTGTTAAAGGAAGTTTTAGGTTGTGCAAATTCAGTCCTTGATCTTTCTTTCTTCCTTTTCTTCTTTATAAAACAACTTTTTCTTTTGGCAACTTTAGTCCTTTGATCTTTAAAACTTCTAATGAACACTTGAAACTTTGCACACTTGACAACTTTGGCCCTTTGACTTGTAATTTGGCTTTTGACTTCCTTTATTTCTTTCTTTGACTGAGTTTGACTGTGTCGGGCTGATCCGCATGAGAAATCTGGCTGATTTCTCATTGTCTTGCAGCTGACTCTTTGTCTCTTACCCGTTTCTGTCGGTATTTGATCGTTTTTGCTTCAGTTTTTGTCTTTACAATACCTTTCCTGCACAATTGGACAGCAAAAGCACACATATTCCTATCTTTTGGCATTTTTTTTCTTTTATTAGGCAAAATCCAGGGTAAATTAGTATACAAATTAAGCAAATTTTTCATTAACCTTTTATTTGTCTATTATAAAAGTTTTAATTAGGCAGAATAAGTTTAAACAATTGGCACCAATAGTCCCCTAATGTTTAACAAACTGCATGACATAATCACTAAATCACGACACTTACTCCCTAAAAGTGCATAAGAAACAAACCAAAAAATGGCACACCTAAGTCAAAACTTAATTAACTTTCTTAAGAAATGATATTCCTTTATAGTTTAAAACCTTTTTTCCTTTTGAGCACAATATTATTATGAAGAAGATATTTGACATATATATCCTCCCTCAAACAGTGACCCGCTATCTAATTAGAAAAGAGCTTATTCATTGTTTACGTATCGAATGACTATGAAAAAACATTTTCTGAAGAAGCCATTTATATAATTGAAAAACAAACACCCATGAAACAAAATAAGATTTCCTCATATTTCATATCATAAGTGCACTGATACTTACACTCGATGTACAATAGGATGCACGTAATGTGTTGGCAAAGTAATCACAAGCTTTTCATGGTCATAAAAGTAGACCATAGCCTGAGAATAAATTCCGTTGAGAGGTCAAGTCTCTTTTTGAGTGGAATACGTATCCTTAATGATGATGACCGGCGTTGTGCAATTCTGAAAAAATAAAGCAAGCCAAATTTTTGGCATGTTTTTGAAAATATTCTAACTTACGCTCGAACTTCAATTACAGTCTTGTATACATTAATGACATACAAAATCTAAGGACCGTCAATGTTTATTGAAGAATTTAGAAACATGCGATTATAACCTCATTTTAAATTTTTCTTAATAGTTTTAAATTTTTATTTCTACCTGTATTATTGATTTTCTATTTTTGTATTTTGTTTTTATAAAAAATTATTGGTGAAAAATAAAAAATCTATTGGTTATTTATGGAATGATAATATTATGACAGGATATTTGAATAGGTAATCACCACTATACATCAACAACATCTGCCCAATAGTCACAGATGTCTCCCGGCGTAAAACTCTGCATTTATCCCAACTTTGTATTAACGACATTCTAATTCTTCTTCTCTGCCAAACTTAAGTGACTATGTCCAGCCAGTAGATACATCGTATATACAAAGTAAAGATCGAACACACATACTCAACATGCTCCATGAAAAAGAAAAATCTGATGTCTATATGCTTCGATTTAGGAATGTTTAAACGTTGATATGCAGCATAAGGCAATAGCGGAATTGTTATCACAGTACATTGGAATCTAATTGAATCCAAAAGCTAAAGTCATTAAGTTGTGATCTATCCAAAGGACTCAAGCACAACAGCCAGACAAAGCAATTAGTTCATTCATTCCGTTCTGATAACACAACACATTTATTGCCTATTTGATGGCAGCACACATGTCATATCACCCAAGAACTGCATACAACCGGATGTGCAACCGCGTGTATCTTGACAACCCATGATTCGCATCTTCAAATGCTGTTAGTGCAATGAGAATCCTACGGATACCATAGGCCCGATAGACGGTTCCTCATAAGATACCGAAAGATCCTATTAGACCGCATTAATGTTGGTTTTATAACGTATAGGCTAGCCTTGATACCGATCACGGACCTTCAAATAGTCAAAATGTAGTCCATGTCTAGTGGCTGTAAGATAAATGAGGTGCCATCATGCCACGATAAAGAGTGAACGAATCAACGACTTTCGTCTTACTTTATCCTCATCCATTTTAGAATTCACCACCATGGTAGTATCCACTGGATCATCAAGATGTCCGTAGAACTACTTTCCTTTAATAGAATCAATGAGCATATTTTGATTGGTTAATAAAGATGCCTCTGAGATTTTGAGAAATCTGTAGTCCTAAGAAAAATGAGATTTTGCCCATCATTGACATCTTAAATTTTGAACACATAATTTTAGCAAATAGGTCACAAAGTTCAGGTGTAGATGCAACAAAGATAATATCATCGACATATATTTGTACCAGAAGTAATTCCCCACCTTCCATATGGATGAACAGAGTAGGAACCACTAAGCCTTTGGAGAAGTCTTGGGATATCAAGAACGAAGACAACATGTCATACCACGCGCGTGGAGCTTGTTTTAACCCATAAAGAGCTTTCTTTAGCTTGTACACGTGATTGGGGTTATCTGGATCCACAAACCCGTCCGGCTAGCTAACATAAACCTCTTCCCGCAGATTACCATTCAGAAACGCAGTCTTCACATCCATTTGGTAGAAGACCATGTTCATGTGAGCAGCAAACGCGAGAAAAATCTTTATAGCCTCTAATCTTGTGACAGGAGCAAAAGACTCTTCAAAATCAATTCCATCCTCTTGATGATAACCACGAGCCACTAACCGAGCATTGTTCTTTAGAATACCTCCCAGTTCGTCTAGCTTCACTTTGTTGATCCACTTCAAAGTAATAACCATAACTTATATCTGGTCGGGGTACGAGCTCCCATACTCCAAGACGTTCAAACTCATTGAGCACTTCTTGCATTGCTTTGATCCAGCAGGATTGAGTTAAAGCATATTTATACTTCTTGGGTTTAACAGTAGTAAGGAAAGCATCGTAGTAACAGAAAAGAGCTTGCTCATATAATTGTAGCCTTGTAGAAACTGGTCTAGCGAGTTTACCGATTATATTTTCAAGTGGATGATCCTTAGTCCATTTGCTAGTGTGTTTAGAAATTTGGTGATCGGGATGCACAATTGTATGACTAAGATCCGTTGATGAAGATTGATCAGAAGGAACTTCTGGAATTAGAATACCAAAGTACGGATCGTTATTTATATGTGCAACATCTAAGTCATGATTGTATTCTTCAACATCGTTAGGGATGATAGGAGATTGAGTTTCGGGTGTTGTTTCAGAGTTACTAGGTGATGGTGCATTTTGGTCAACTGTTGTTGAGGAAGGTGAACCGGTTGATGCAGCGGGTTCTGGAGCAACTACATTAGCAATTGGAGCAATTACTTTAGGGGTTAGGTGATCAACAGTAGGTGGAGGAGTGAGTAATTCATCAAACAACGGTTGAAACAAAAGATCCCAATCACTTCTTGAAGGTGGTACAAACGGTGTTAAAGGAGGAGTGGTATGTGCTTAATTACACATACCTTTTTCCATTAAAAACGGACTAAAATGACTAAAAACAGACAAAAACTGCCAAATATATGTTTGTTTTGCATTTGTATTTTGCAGGAAATGGATATCCAGAAAAGGACGAAAAACAAAGCCAAAAACGACAAAACTGGGCACGGAATGGAATAGTGTGAAAAGACGAAGCCAAATCGAAGCCAAAAAGTCAACAGGAAAGTCAAAACAGTCAAAGTCAAAGTCAACCCCGACAAACCCGAAGCCAAAAAGTCAAGAAAAACAAGTTTAGGGACTAAACTTGTTAAGTCTCTAAACTTATTTAAAGAAGAAAAAAGAAGAAAAGAAAGAGAAGGACTTAAACTGCCAATGTGGAAAAGTTATACTACAAGGGCTAAACTGCCAAGTCCCCAAAATTATAGCCTACAAGGACGTGTACTGCAATTGGTAGTATAACCCTTGGGGGTTATATTGCCAAACCCCCAAACTCTCAAAAGACACAAGGACGTGTGGTGCAAAGAAACTTATCACCATGAAGGACCAATTTTGCCACTCCCATAAACCTTTGCCCTGTCACCTTTTTTTTATATAACCAGTTTTTCCCGCCTTTTTCCCCCACAACCAACTCACGGGTTAGCCTCCTCCCTTTTACCCTGCACCTCAAAAATCCCTGGGTAAACATTTCCCCCCTTCTCCACTAAGCCTTCCCCACTCCCTAGAACCCTCATCCACGCTGGCAATCCCCCTTTTTACAATAAAAGGCACAATCGATGGCTAAGATGACTTGGTGAAAGAAATGATGGCTGTGATTTGTCTTAGATCACTCTCACATAACAAAAACACTTTGTTTTTGTGTCTACAAAGAAGCACAAGAAGGAAAAAGAAGAAAAATGTCCAAGAAGACCAAGACTTAGTTTATAGTATAAATAGGACCTTGTTTTAGCTATGAAAAAAAAAACTTTTAATTTTTATGTATTTCAGTTCATTTTCACTTAGTTTAATTGATCTTTCAAGCTTTTAGTCACTTTTCAAGTTTTAATGAAAATTTAAAGTTCATTTCCCATTTGGTTCTTTTACTTAAGCATTTTTTATTTGACTCCTGGGAAAAATACTCCTCATCAAAACAGTGTTCCATTTTTCTTTACATATCATTTACGTGGCTCTTGTGGCAATTAAGAGCTTATTCAAGAGATTTTATTTCGAGCTTATTCTGGTGAGAAAGGTGGTAGCTTAGTTTTGAGCTTACTTTGTATGTTTATTGTGTTTTTGTGGCACTAAACAAGAACAAACAAGGCTGATACAACGTGAAGAAAAAGGCGCACTCAAGGTGTTTGATATATTGCTTCTGCCGATCTAGTCTACACAAGAATTCTACCGATCTAGTGTGCCGAACAAGTCTACCGATCTAGTCTTGTCTTCATCAACCGATCTAGTCCTTCTACTAGTGCCGATCTAGTTCACAACATCAAGACCCGATCTAGTTCCTTTTCAAGTACCGATCTAGTCGTCTTTTATAAGGACCCAATCTAGTTTAAGGACCCGGTCTAGTCATTTTCTATAAGGACCCGATCTAGTCAATTTTGTTATGGGCACCGATCTAGTCTTCACTCAAGAACCAATCTAGTCATCTCAATAAGCATCGATCTAGTCACTTTCCTTGGAGCACCGAACTAGTCAAGTGTTGTTTGAGAACCGATCTAAACCATCCCATTGAAGACCAAACTAGTCATTTTCATCAAGAACTGAACTAAACCATGTCTTCATAAACAGAACTAAACTTGTCTAGTAGGAACCAATCTAAACTACACTTAGAACCGAACTAGTCAAACACGAACAAATTCTATACGTTTTAAGCAATCTTTGGGTTTTCAGTTTCGAGTGACGGTTAACTGCAGGACTTCTAACCTATATCATTATGATCGTGATCCTTTTTCGATCATTGTGGTATATTCAGTTTTCACCGACGATAACCGTATAATCCCGTAAGGTCAAAAATACAAACAGAACCTATTTCTCAATTTTAAAAACGAAGAGGAAATAGTTTACGAGGAAAAACGGTGTTTTAATTAACTAGTATTGCAATGTGGCGCATGCAACCCCTCAATTTTTAGATAGTTTTCATTTTTAACCTTTTAGTTTTAAATAGGTTTTAATATTAGCCCTTAGCCTTAAAAGAATTTTATTTTTAACCTTTTACTTTCAAAGTTTTTCCATTTTAAACCTTTAGTATTTACTATTTTTATAGTTTTACATTTTTACTTTAAAAAAAATTACACTAATCCTTTTAATTTCAATATTTTCATTGTTAGTCCTTGTTTTCAACCAAATTTCGCTGTTAGTCCTATTAAGCTCAAAAATCGTTAACAAAAGCTCAAGTACTTCGATTACAACAACAATTTCAACCACAATTAATTACTGTTTCACGGTTCCTTCTTGACTATGTAAAATCCCGCGAAAGACTCATTCTTTTTCTCGGGTTTAATATAGATTGTAAAATCCGTGAAACGTTAATTGATTTCAATCCGCAAAGATCACTTAATCTACTTAAGATCCATAATTTTATTTCACACATCGAATTTTAATGGAATCTTTGAATTCTAATTCTTAAGAGAGAGATGCATCAGCTGCAACAAATGCAAGACAAGGCAAAGGAAAGTTGCATGATATTCATTTCGCCTACTTCATTCACATCTCAAGGTTCTTCCAATCAACGACTTAAAAAGACCTGGATCCGAGGGAGGATATGAACGGGCATGTGTGGCACTCTTTGATCAAGATATTCAGACTTTCACAGGCTTAATGTTAGTACCTACCGGAGGTTGGACGGGTGCGGTACTTTGTGAACAGGAAGGGTGCACTTGGTCCTTTGTCACCTCGGGTATTGGTTTCACTACGAAAAGAAACGGTAAAACGCACCCGGTAAAACGGGTCTAATACTGAATTTTAAGAAAAATTAAGCCTATACTAAATTTTATATTTTTCCTAGACACTAAATGACAAAAGAAAATTTTATAAAAAAAAATATTTTTTTATTAATTTTTGGATTTTTTATAAATTTTTAAAGATTAAAAACTAATTAAAACTAAGAAAATAGAAAAAGACAAAAAATAAAAGTTATAAAAATTCTGAAAAAAATAAAATTAAATAAAGAAAAAGTTAACAATTCTAAAAATATAAAAATGCCCAAAAGTTACTTTTTAAATAAAAAGTAATTAAACTAATTAAATCTAAACCTAATTTAATTAATTAAATTAAATAAACTAACTATGGTTAACTTTGGGGACTAACAGTGAAAGGACACAAGGACTAATGGGGTAACAGGCTAACTAACCACAGGGACTAACAGTTATAACTATGAAAGATAAAATTACACAAATGGTCCCTGAGAAGGACCCCGATTGCAAGGATAGTCCAAAGTGCTTATTAGCAAAAAGCTAAAGAAGCAAAGTTGTAAAGGGGACTTAGGAGAACATTTTTCATAAAAGGAGTATAAGCTGTAGTGGACTAAATAAGCTAAAAATGTGAGCTTTTGGGGCTGCAAAAGCTAAATAAGCTTTTTAGCTTATTTTTCTTTCTTTTTGGGGTTTAAGCCAACAAATAAGCTAGAAAACTATAGGGGACAGTTAATAAGGATAGGGGAGTCCTAAAATAAGCTAAGTTATCTAGATTAAGCCCTAAAATAAGCTGTTTTATTGTTAAGCTATGTTGACAGTTTAATAAGAAAACAGAAAAAGGAGGACTTTAAGCACTAAATAAGCTATCTAAATGAACTAACTAAGGCAAATAAGCTGCTAAACCTAGAAGGCCTACCTATAAGCTATGTTAAAAAGCCAAAAGATCCTATAGCTTAAGGTTAAATAAGCTAGAAATGTGGGGCTAGATTTGGTGCTCAGCACCAGGGGAGGTCAACAGTTTGCTTAAGGGCCTTTTTGAGCTTATGAAATAAGCTCATATGAGCTTTTTACTTAAAACCAAATGCAAACAGATTTAAAAGGGATGGAAATGAGCTTAAGCTCATAAGCTTAAAGGCTAAAAAGCTCAATAAGCTGCTGATTTTGGGGCTTAAAAATGGCTATTTTCAAAAACACAAATGCATACATACTCTTTGACTTGTATTGTCAAACCAAAGACAGAACAAAGGCTTGGTTAAAGTGCATAGAAACAACACAACAAGCACAAGATTTGTGTGCTTAAGCTGCATAAGCAGCTTGAGCCTTTAAGCTCAATTTTTGCTTATTGAAAATTGACAGAATATCAAAGGAAGCCTAAAAGCTTATTTTCAAACTGAAATTAGTGATTAAGGTGGCTTAATAAAGCCTACACACTCAGCCAAAAGTGGCTGAGTGCACTTGACCCATGCCTCTTCCCTTTTGACCCATTTTCATACTAAACCAAACACCCCCTTATTTATATAAAATCGAATTTTTTAACTGATTTTGCGATTTTTAATGATTTTTGGTGAAATAAGGTAAGAAAAGTGTTCATAAGTGGGGTTAAGCACTTTAATAACATTCTTCCAAAAGCTTTAAAACAGGATTAAACAACTTAATTTATATTTCAAATTTTGGTCCAAATGCAATATCACAAAAAACTCTTAACTTGTATTGAAACTGAAAGTGTTACAACATCAAACTTTTAAATAAACTGAATTACACTTAAATGCTTAAAATAAAGACTTGGAATTAATTTTAAACTAAAAACATAAAAAAAATGGTGTGTTTGCTTCGGCTTGGTCTTCTCCCTTTTATAGCAGTCCAAATGACTTGGGCTGTGTTTGCTATTGGGCCCAACTGGGTTTGGTTTGGGCTATTGGGCCCAATTGGGTTTGGTTTGGGCTTGTATTGGGCCCAATAAGGTTTGGGCTTATGTTATTGGGCTTTTTAAGGCCCAATAAGGTTATGAAGTGGGTTTTGTGTGTACAATGGCTGAGATTGGCTGTAATGGCTTGGATGGGGCTTCTAAGTATTCACGTCTTTTGTCAATTGCATCAAAGGGCTGTTGTAAATGAGTTGAGGGCCGATTTGGTCATTCAACAGTCTTCATAGTTATACTATTGGGCTTTCCCGGCCCATCAGATGGGTTAAGATTGCATCCAATAGTATTCTTCAGTTCCGGCTCCGGTTTGACTGTTGATTCTTCTGTATTGACTCTGACTTTGGACTTTGGCCTTGATTTTGCACAGTCTTTTCCATTCCATGCTCAGTTTTGTCATTTTGGCTTGGTTTTCTGTCTTTTTGATGATATCTACTTCCTGCACAATACAAATGCAAAACAAACATATATTTGGCAGTTTTTGTCTGTTTTTGGTCATTTAAGCTCGTTTTTAGAGGTAAAAGATATGTGTAATTAAGCACTTATCAGTAAGTTACAACTAAAAGCTAATATTGGTATTTTCATTGGCTATACACCCACAAAGAAAGCATTTTAAATTTACAACTGACATACTAGACGAATCATTGAGATAATTCATGTACAGTTTGATGAGATGACTGCGATGGCTTCTGAAAATAGTAGGTCAGGACCCGCACTTCATGAAATGACTTTTGAAACAATCATTTCAGGACTCGTGCCAAACCCTCCTCCTTCAACACCATTTGTACCACCTTCAAGAAGTGATTGGGATCTTTTGTTTCAACCGTTGTTTGATGAATTACTTACTCCTCCACCTAGTGTTGATCACCCAGCCCCTGAAGTAATTGCTCCAATTGCTGACGTAGTTGCTCCAGAACCCGCTGCATCAACCGGTTCACCTTCCTCAACAACAGTTGACCAAGATGCACCATCACCTAGTAACTCTCAAACAACACCCGAAACTCAATCTCCTATCATTCCTAACGATGTTGAAGAAGACTATCATGATATTGAAGTTGCACATATGGGTAATGATCCGTACTTTGGTATCCCAATTCCAGAAATTCATTCTGATCAATCTTCATCATCGGATTCTATTCATACAATTGTGCATCCCGATCACCAAATTTCTGAACACAATAGCAAATGGACTAAGGATCACCCACTTGAAAATATAATCGGTGAACTCGCTAGACCAGTTTCCACAAGGCTGCAATTACATGAGCAAGCTCTTTTCTGTTACTACGATGCTTTCCTCACTGCTGTTGAACCCAAGACGTATAAAGATGCTTTGACTCAATCCTGCTGGATCGAAGCAATGCAAGAAGAGCTCAATGAGTTCGAACGCCTTGGAGTATGGGAGCTCGTACCCCGACCAGATAAAGTTATGGTTATTACTTTGAAGTGGATCTACAAAGTGAAGCTAGACGAACTGGGAGGTATTCTAAAGAACAAAGCTCGGTTAGTGGCTCGTGGTTATCATCAAGAGGATGGAATTGATTTTGAAGAGTCTTTTGCTCCGGTCACAAGATTAGAGGCTATAAAGATTTTTCTCGCGTTTGCTACTCACATGAACATGGTCGTCTACCAAATGGATATGAAGACTGCGTTTCTGAATGGTAATCTACGGGAAGAGGTTTATGTTAGCTAGCCGGACGGGTTTGTGGATCCAGATAACCCCAGTCACGTGTACAAGCTAAAGAAAGCTCTTTATGGGTTAAAACAAGCTCCACGCGCGTGGTATGCCATGTTGTCTTCGTTCCTGATATCCTAAGACTTCTCCAAAGGCTCAGTGGTTCCTACTCTGTTCATCCACAGGGAAGGCGAGGAATTACTTCTGGTACAAATATATGTCGATGATATTATCTTTGTTGCATCTACACCTGAACTTTGTGACCTATTTTCTAAAATTATGTGTTCAAAATTTAAGATGTTAATAATGGGCAAAATCTCATTTTTCTTAGGACTACAGATTTCTCAAAATCTCAGAGGCATATTTATTAACCAATCAAAATATACTCTTGAATCATTAAAGAAATACGGTTTTGACTCTTGTGACCCAGTGGATACTCCCATGGTGGAGAAATCCAAACTGGATGAGGATAAAGAAGAGAAAGTCGTTGATCCGTCACATTATCGTGGCATGATTGGCACCCTCCTTTATCTTACAGCCACTAGACCTGACCTACAATTTGCTATATGCATGTGTGACCGGTATCAGGCTCGCCCTACCGAAAACCACTTACATGCGGTCTAAAGGATCTTTCGGTATCTAAGAGGAACCGTCAATCGGGGCCTATGGTATCCGAAGGATTCCTCAATTGCACTAACAGCATTTGCAGATGCGAATCATGCTGGTTGTCAAGATACACGCCGTAGCACATCCGGTAGTATGCAGTTCTTGGGAGATAGACATGTGAGCTGGTCATCAAAAAGGCATAAATGTGCTGTGATATCCAGTACGGAAGCTGAATATATTGCTTTGTCCGGCTGTTGTGCTTAAATCCTTTAGATGAGATCACAGCTTACTGACTATAGCTTTGGATTCAATAAGATTCCAATGTACTGTGATAACAAAATCGCTATTGCCTTATGCTGCAACAACGTTTAACATTCCAAATCGAAGCATATAGACATCAGATTTTACTTTATCAAGGAGCATGTTGAGAATGGTGTGATCGAACTTTACTTTGTCAATACGAAGTATCAACTGGCGGACATCTTCACTAAAGCTCTTGGCAGAGAAAGAATAGAATTTCTTATCAACAAGCTGGAAATGCGGAGTTTTACGCCGGAGACTCTGAAACTATTGGCAGATGAAGTTGATGAATAGTGGTGGTACCTATTCAAATATCCTGTATAATATATATATACAAACCATAAAAACCAAAAAGATTTTTCATTTTTCAAAAAAATTTATAAAAACAAAATACAAAAATATAAAACTCATAAAACCAGAGAAAAAAAATTAAAAAATAAGAAAATATAAAAAGAGGTAATAATGGCATGTCTTCTAAAAATCGATAACATTACGGTCTTAGAAATGTCATTCAATAATGATACAAGCCTGTAAATGAAGTTCGAGCAGAAGTTCCAAATATTTTCAAAACATGCCAAAAATGGCTTGCTATTATTTCAGATAGCAACCCGGTCATCATCTTAAAGGCAAGTATTCCATCAAAAAGGAGACTTGACCTCTCAACGGGAATTTATTCTCAGGCATGGTCTACTTTATGACCATGCAAAAGCTTGTGTTTACTTTGCAACACAATCCGTGCTTCCTATGTACAATAAGTGTACGTATCAGTGCACTTATGTATGAAAATAAGAGAAATCTTATTTTGGTGTTTGTTTTTCAAATATATAAAATTGCTTCATCAGAAAATGTTTTTTCAAAGACATTTGACTTCTTAAACAATGACTACAGCTCTTTAAATAGAAAACGGGTCACTGTTTGAGGGGGAGAAAATGTCAAATATCTTCTTCATAATAATAATGTGCTCAAAAGGAAAAAGGTTTTAAACAATAAAGGAATATCATTCTTAAGAAAAGTTAATTAAGTTTAGCTTAGGTGTGCTTTATATGTTATGTATTTATGCCTTTAGGGAGTAATTGTGTGAATTTAAGTGATTATGTATGCTAGTTAAAACATTAGGGACTATTGGTGCCAATTGTTAAACTTATTCTGCCTAATAAAACTTATAATAGAAAAATAAAAAGGGTTAACAACTTCAGGGGGTGAATGTGTACAAAACATTTTGTTTAATAACCCACCACCCCACCCCGTCTTTTCTCACACACACACACACTTAAGAAATATTGTTTTTTCATCCCTCTCTCCCATTCGAATCGCCTCACCTTCAATCTTCATTTCTAGCCATTTTCATCTCTAAGGTACAATAAGAAAAGCGTTCTCTATCACCTAAACTGCACGCGTCTCAAAGGAATTGGTTTTTCATCCAATGTTGATCTCGAATTCCCTAATTTTCAAATTAGGGTTCTTGAAAAATGAAAATGGTTAAAACACCAAATTGGTTGAGGGGTTTTGTAGCTTTAGGTGTGCCTAGCACTCGTTTAAAACAATTTTGATTACGGTTATCATTTTCTTGTGTTCTTGTTAATTTTAGGTGCGAAATTTGGGTTTTATGTGAAATATTATAAAAATTTTGTGGGTTTTATGCTAGGAAGAGTGTATTCTCATCCTTGAATGTTCATGATCCATAAAAACTTACCCTTGTTTGTAGATTCATGAATTTATGTGCTAAAATGTTGTTGCGTGCTTATTGTGTATCGTCTTGTTGATTTTTGTAGCTTCAAGTTGTTATATTAATCCTAAATATTTCTCTCATGATATGACAACTAAAGAAACTAGTTTGAATGATTGTAAAAATATCATATTTGTGAAATTTATTAAGGAACCAAACAAACTGTTCCCTTAGTGAATCGAACAACTTATTCTATTAAGGAACCGAACAACCAGTTTGTATGAAGGAATCGAACAACCTGATGTTCTGAAGGAACCGAACAACTAGTTTTGACTTAAGGAACCGAACAACCAGTGGTCATGAAGGAACCGAACAACTTACTTTGTTAAGGAAACGAACAACCAGTGGTCAAGAAGGAACCGAACAACTAATTCTTCCTTAAGGAACCGAACAACTAGTGGTCATGAAGGAACCGAACAACTTTCTTTGTTAAGGAACCGAACAACCAGTGGTCAAGAAGGAACCGAACAACTTACTTTGTTAAGGAACCAAACAACTAGTTTATATGAAGGAACCGAACAACCAGATTTTCTAAAGGAACCGAACAACTTATTTTTGTTTAGGAACCGAACAACTAGATTGCTTTAAGGAGCCGAACAACTTTATTTTTTAAGGAACCGAACAACTAGTTTATTAAGGAACCGAACAACAAGTTTTTCCTTAGAAATCAGTTTTTGTTTCAAAGAACAAACACACTTAAGATCAAATTTCCAAATTAAAAGGACGATTTAAAATCTTAATTAGGGAGGAAATTAAAATTGGTTAATTATTCACTCAAACAAAGTTAAGTTAGCTTAAATTGTCTTTTAAATGAAAAGATTTTAATAGGTGCTAAAAGTCTTAGAGAACCATATCCTTGAGAAATTCTCACATCCCAAATCAACTCAAAGTGCTCAATTAAGAGGTCTCTATAGTATATTGCTCAAACATAAACTGTATTGATTTTTTTTGTAGCAGAATCATGGATAACACAAGAGCTCAGCAAAAGGCACTGGATGATGAATTAGTCGCCCCTGCTAACCGTCTTAAGATAGGGAAAAGCAATCTCTGACTAAGCTCAAATCTCAAATCCAATGAACCTACTCTTCAAGTGGCATTAGATTCTCTCTCACTTCATTCTACAAAGCATTTGAGATCTCTGCTGATGTACCAGAAATATACATGCAAGAGCTCTGGGTCACTGTCTCTAGACATCATTCTTCACTTCGTTTCAAGTTGAATGGCAAAAGTCATACTGTTAACGTTGACAACTTCAGAGATATGCTCAAGATTTGCCCTAAACTCTCTGGTCAGATTGAAGAACCTCCACTTGAAGAGGCAATTCTATCTTTTATTAGAGACCTTGGATACACTGGTGAGATCAAATTTTTATCCGATGTCAACATCAATCACATGCATTAACCATGGAGATCGTTTGCTGCTATAATCAACAAGTGTCTAAGTGGAAAAACTACGTCTCTGGAAAGTCTTCGTTTGTCATGTACTCAAATTCTTTGGGGAATGTATCATAACAAGACTGTTGATTATGTCTACTTGCTATGGGAAGATCTGGTGTATCAAGTGGAGAACAAGAATTCTAAGAAGAACAACGACATGTATTATCCATGATTCACCAAAGTCATTGTAGACTACTTCATGGCAAAGGATCAGGCAATACCAAAGAGAAACAAGATGTTTTGGCATTATGTCAGGGATGACTTCATGTTCACCACAATAAGAGTCATTTCTAAACATCAGGAAACACAGGTATACGGCGCTATTCTCCCTCAGCACTTGACCAACCAAGCTATGTTGGAGTGAGAAGCCTACAAGACTTATCATGCTTATGCTACTGGTGAGAAGATTCCAAAACCCAAATATGTCAAAAATAAAGTTGATTCTGAATCATCTCCAACAAAGAAGACTGCTACCATTGCTAAAGGCAAGAGACTCAAGAGTTCAGCAAAGGCTGCTAAACCTGCCAAGAAAAAGCAACTTGCAAAGACATCTAAAGCTAAAGGTCTAACAGTGCTATTTGAAGTTGCTTTAACAGAGGCTGAACAAAGGAAGATAGCCACAAAAAGAAGCTTGATACAAACTCACAGCTTTTACGGCAGTGGCTCAGGTGCAGATAAAGGAACTAGTGGTAAACCAGGGGTTCCCAATGTACTGACATATGGATCTGATGACGAGCAAATCTCTTGGAAGTCCAGTGAAGAGGAGGATGATGATGAAGTAGACATGAATGAAGATGATGATGAAAATGATGATAATGATGACAATGATGAAGATGACGATGACAATGATGATGACGATGCTGCTAATCAAGATAATGATGGTCAGGAATATGATGAACAAGATGATGAAAATGAAGATGATGATAATGAGCAAACTGATTCAGAAAATGATGGCGATGACTTTGTTCATCCTAAGTTTTCCACTCATGATGAAGAGGATAAAGAAGAAGATAGCTTTGATCCTAGGGTTCAAACACCTTATCATATTGAATTCACTGATGATGAAGACAGTGATGAAGAAATTCAAAGTGCGAATGTTGAGAGAGATGAGCAAGATGAAGATGATACAAATGAAGAGGTCAAAGCAAATGAATTATACAGGGACGTGAACATCAATATGATTGGAAGAGATACTGAAATGATAAATGCTCCACGCACTATCATTCAAACCACTCAAGTAATAAAAGACACTCATGTGATCATAACTCCGGTCAATCCTGAAGGTCAACAACAGAGTTCTTCTGTGTCATCTGGCTTCGTGTCTAACATGCTCAACCCAGTCCAGATACATGTATTAACTCTCTATTCAATCTGAACACTAAGCCAACTTCATTGATAGATGTTCCGGTTACTACTATTGTTGAGCCACCTCTTTTGTCTGTAACAACTCTTCCTCAACCACCTACTCCTCTCATCACACATCTGCAACAAACACCAGTTCCTACACCAGAAACTGTTCCAAGCTCCTCCCTACAAGATCTTCCAAACTTTGGCTCTTTATTCGGGTTTGACCATAGACTAAAAACTTTGGAAAACGACTTCTCAGAGTTCAAATAAACAAATCAATTTGCTGCAGCAGTTTCTTCAATTCCTGGCATTGTTGACACGTACCTTGCCAACAAGATGAATGAAGCCGTCAAAGTAGCTGTTCAATTATAGTTAGACAAACTCAGAGAGGAAGCTCAAGATGAAAATGAAAACTTCATCAATACACTTGATGACAACATAAAGAAAATTATCAAGGAGCAAATCAAAGAACAAGTTAAGGCACAAGTCTCCAAGATTTTGCCAAAAATTGAGAAGACTATAAATGAACAACTCGAAGCTGAGGTTCTAACTCGTTCATCCAATGAATCTAAGACATCCCATGTTGTAGCCACCAACCTGTCTAAACTAGAACTGAAGAAGATTCTCATAGATAAAATGGAGAGTAATAAGTCAATCCACGGATCTAATGAACAGAAGAATCTCTACAAAGCATTGGTTGATGCTTACGAAAGTGACAAGCTCATACTTATCACATATGGATACACTCTCTCGTTTAAGAGATGTCGAGATGATGAGGATAAAGACAAAGAACCCTCCGCTAGATCAAACCGGGGGTCTAAGAGAAGAAGAGCTGGAAAAGAATCAGAGTCAACTAGTGCTCCAAAGGAAAAGACCTCCAAGACAACTAGCAAGTCTATTGAAGGGTCCAAATCTCATCACAATTCTGCTGACAAGTCTGCTCAAGTAGGGGAGCCAATGCACACTGCAGAAGATTTGGAAGAACCCGTACATCCAGAGTTTGTAACAGGAGTTATTGAAGATTAACCTGATGAAAAGACCTCTCAGCTTCTTGATTGGTTTCAAAAACCAGCAAAACCTCCTACTCCCGATCATGATTGGAACAAGACTTTGCCTGCTGCGCATGGACCTGTTCAACCTTGGCTAAGCACTTTGGCTCAGAGAGAAGACACGCGGGAGTCATTTAATGAGCTAATGGATACTCCTCTAGACTTTTCAGCATTTATGATAAACCGGCTTAAAGTTGATACTTTAACTCCAGAATTGTTAGCCGGTCCAATCTTCGAGCTGATGAAAGGATCATGCAAGAGTCTGGTGGAGCTAGAATACTTCTTTGAAGAAGTCTACAAGGCAACCACTAATCAATTAGACTGGAACAACCCTGAAGGTCATAAATATCCACATGATCTGCGAAAGCCACTACCATTGATACCTAATTCTCGAGGTCATCGTGTCATACCTTTTGATCACCTCATCAATAAAGACCTTGAGTATCTAAGTGGTGGTGTCTCAAGCCGAAAATATACAACTTTAGTGACGAAGACCAAGGCTGCAGATTACGGGCATATCAAATTGATTGAAGATTTGGTCCCTAACAGAATGTGGAGTTAAGTGCCGGTTAGCTACGACAAACATGCACTCTGAGGAATCTCACATTGGGGGCGAAAATGACAACAATTCTATGGATTTGCTGCTAACAGGGAATCTGCTCGAGATGTCTACTCTAAACACAGAATCATTGCTGTCATAAAGCTTCAAATAGTCGAATGGCATAATTACAATCATCTGGATTGAATCACTGTCCATAGAGATGATGACAAGCTGTACAAATTCAAAAAAGGCGATTTCAATAGGCTTCGCATTTAAGACATCAAAGACATGCTGCTTCTTCTTGTTCAAGGCAAGTTGACAAATCTCACTATTGAAGAACGCCTAGCTTTTAATGTCTCCTTGTGAATGTTTATAAGAAGCATTGTCATCCAAAGGCGTGTGGAAGATCTTCAATTAAGTGTCGAAAGTTACCAAAAGAAGCTCAACCTCACAAAGCCGGATACATACAGACCAGATCTTAAACGAAGGGAAGCTTATACAGCATACTCCAATCCCATAGGTTTCATTTACCAGAACAAAGACAAGAAGAACAGATTGATGTGTATTGATGAACTACACAAGTTTAGTGACGGTACACTCAATGATGTTCGACTGCTCTTAATGATCGACTAAAGGGAATTCAGATGCAGTATCTACCATAGACTCTCTGGAGACAAAGTGATAAAGATAAAGCAGGAGCTATGATCCAGATAATTAATAAACAGCTAAAGACTAGGAGGATTATGCGGAGTTTGGAGAAATTTGTTGGTGGGAGACCGTACAAGGGAGACTTTCGGCTGCTACAAAGGACCATATGATTTATCATATGATGTCCTCATCATAATAGGTCAAACCTTGTACGTAATAAATAACTTGTGAATTTGTATATATGTAGCGTAGACTTTATGGTGATATTAAGGAGTGCTCGAGTATAACATTTTCAAGAATTTCTTAGTAAATTCAATTTTTTTTCAAATTAGTGTACTCAGCATTATATTATATACCCTCAAAAATTGAGGGGGAGCATTAAAATGTTCCTAATAGTCATTTTGTAACATTTTGTCCCCGAACGTTTAATCAATTGATATCCAAAATATCAAGGGATTAACATTTTAGATAAGGGGTGAACTATGTGATTACACTGAATATTAATTTGTTGAAATGTGATCTTATAAAACACTGGACTAATGCACTCCACACTTAGCATGTACTACGATTACGATGCACATGTTAAGGGGGAGCTTTTAGTGATGATGAAAAACTCTTAAACTGTAAATCTTTTGATATTTATATCAAACACTTTGATTGAACTTTTCAATGATTTTGGCTTTGATTGTGATGGAATACCCAAAAGACCGACCATGTACTTAAATTTATGGAGTTATAAGGCGATTAGGCATAGGTATTCAAATCCTATGATCCAGCCAAAACCGGAGGGATCTACCCAGGGATATCCACTAGTTAGAGTAGAAGTCCTTAGGTATGATACAAAAGGAGAAAAAGTAAGAATCGAGAATAATGCTGACTGTGATGGAGGTAACACTCAAACAAACCCAACAAGGTGTTAGTTATGAAGTCTAGGTAAGCATTGAAGGGGTTGAAGAATGAAAAAGAAATGTAAGGATAAAGGGTGTAAAGAAAGAAGCCCTCCATACACTTAGGCAGAAATCATGTCAATACATAAACTGTCAGAAACACTAAGCCGTTGTCTGACATTAAAGACAGTCATGGACCCAGTGACGCTATGCACAACCCTCCCTAGCCACTCAAGGTCTCTTAAAAGACTATTGTTTCATTTCTCACAAAGATTACAAGAATTTCTGTCGACTCTCTCACTCTGAGTTAGTTGATATTGAAAAGGTGGCATTCTGCTCCAGCCTTCGATCACTAAAACAAAAGTGCACTATTAATTCTAGAGCCAAAAGAGATCATCCATAAATCTCGTTAGGACACTTGTCAAAATTATGCTTGCTAAGTCACACATTGTGAATAACAAGATATATATTAAGAGTCCTACACATTATCCTTGTGATTTTGCCAGAACATCTGAGTGATATTATTCATAATGAAGATGGAAATCCTGCTTGAGCCAACATCAAACAAGCTCATGGTAGGTAACTTGTGCGATTCTATATGAATCAAACTTGTAACAACTAGAAAGAAACGATGGTGTGATTCTATAAGAATCAAACTTGTTCCAGGTTATGAATTGACGATTGATGATGAATTTTGAAATGATTAACACTCTCGATGTGTCATAAAACCATTTCAGCAAGTGGCACGTCGATTGATTTTCAAATCAATTTTTCTATTTCAATCGGTGAGGTTTACTTTTATCGTGCTGTCTACTTTAAGACGTTCTGATAATGAGAACATGCTGAGTTTGATGAATCTAATGCAAATGTGTTAGAAAGATTCTATACTTCAGCTGGAAATAATGTCAAGGAGATTCTTCTTAAATTGAATCTACCTGATCACAGGTCGATCCTCACGAATTCGAAGGTTACTCCAACCAAACACGGGCGAATGACAAAGCCATATTCGTCCCCCCACTTTATTGCTAATTGTTTTAAGGCATGATACTTAAAGATGGAGGTGAAGGTACCTGTTTCCAGTTGTCTCACAATATTCATAGCTACATGCTCATACCCGACTGATAAACATAAAGACATCATGAAAGCTCAAGTACATGTTTCAAGACTTCTGCTACTCTGATACCGTACGTCTTTCTTGAAGTGACGAAGTGTTATAGTTAAAGAACCTCAAGAAAGATGCATTATTAAAGCTTTTCAAGATAACATATCAAGAAATGTATGAGCATGTCGGTCCAGAAGACACAAGTTCACAAGATGGAAAAGTTTACAAGATGGCGAAACGAGATTATGTTTGGTTGATGACCTCAAGGTGTTCAAGATCATATTTTCACATTCAAGTCAAGATAAAAGAACAAGCTTAAGCCTAAAGTCAATGATCACTACATCAAATCACAAGTTAATGATTGAAGATAAAGACTACGAGCTCAAGACTAAAGATAAAGCATAGTATGCTAGGTTTTAAGTTTTTGTAACATTGAGTGACCTCCGATAGGGGGGATTGTTAGGAATACAAAAATCCTAGGAAAGTATCGGTCACTCCATAGATAACTGTCGTTAGCTCGTTGAGTTAATTTTTGGAAACTTACTAGGCTTGTTAGCTAAAGGCCCCTGGATTAACCCATGCAAGCCCAAGCCCACGTGCCATGTAGTAGTATATATACACCTCTCCATGCCTTGGAGAGGTGGTTGGTTGGTTGGTTATATTTTTCACATAGTTATGCATTTCTTTTCTTTTACATTCTCTGACTAGAAATACTTCCCTCCTTCCCACTTTCTCTCTCTAGTTCTTGTTGTTAAAGATTACTAATATTCTTCAGGTGAAGATTTGGAAATAATATGATTTAAAAAAAACTCCTCACGCTTTTAAGCGTAAATAATTTTTTCACTCTCATAAGTGTGAATATGTTAAAAAAAAGTTCACAGTTTAAAAAGTGCAAAGAAAAAAATGTGAACAAGCAACCAATTTGTTGTAACTAGGTTTGTAACCCGCGTGCAGCCTCGCAACGCGCGGGACTACTTATGCAATGGATCGATAACGACAATTACTATTTGTCAGTCTTTAAGACTCACCTTGCAATGAACCGATAACCTCATAGGCTATTTGTGTAAATAATTTAAAAATACATATATTAAACTTCAACTTTTTTTATAAAATCGTTCGGCATGTCAGAAGCATTGCAATATTAGGATTGTTTTGTTCGCAATTTGACGATCTTTCCAATGATATTTTTTTTCCGAATGAATCGATAGATATGCGTTCCATATTTGATAAATAATGTTTTCTATATAAAAAGTCGTAAATAGGTAAAATTTGAAGGTCATTTTTGTAACTTTTACACTTTATTCTCAAGTTATGTACAGAGGTGAAAGCGAAAGGAAAGGGAAAAAATCAAAAAATTTATGTGTTCTCAAGAATTTTTGAAGGAAAGAAATGAGAAGGAAAGGATGTAAAGGGCTCATTGATGTTTTTTTACCAAAAGTCACCCACCCAATTTTAGGCGGAAAGTTAAGGAAAGTGAGTATGCAACCATGTGTATTTTGTCTTCTTCTTAACTTTTGCTTATTCCCTCTAGTACTGCAATCAATTTTATATATGTTGGTACTTTTATTTTAATATTAAATTTACACAAATTTTCATCTCTTTCCATCTCTCATTTTATAGGGAGAATTACATACATCCCCACTAAAACTTCATTAATTACATATATCCCCAACCAAAGTTCAAAATAACATATATACCAAGTCAAATATTTGAAACTTACAAATTTACACATTTTTCACCTTTTACAGCCATGTATGTTTATGTCAGTCTCTTAAATTACAAGCACATGATATTTTATAATCATTTGATATTAATAAACATGAACGAGAAGAGAAGAATAATGCATTGTTAGTTTATCAATAAAACTTAAGCAATTTCAAAAGGAATTAAGCAAACAGCAAAAAAAACAGTTACATTTTTACATACATCCAGTAGTAGATTAAAAGGAATAGATAAAGATGGGTATAACCATCTAAACAAATTAAATTGGTAAAGATGGGTATATTTGTTAATGGCGATATATGCAATTCTCCCCATTTGATAGAGAACACAACTTTTTTTTCATAATATTTTATTTCCACTCCCCATCACTTTGGCTACATAGAGTGGTATGCAACCACTCTATGTGAAACTTGAGGGTGCTTTTGTAAATTTTTCATATTTTTAATATTATTTTAGGGCTGGATGGTATGGTGGTGAGAAACCCACCTGACACGTCAGCGCCACATCAGCTTTCTCTCTCCAAATAAAAACCACCTTACAACTCATCTTTCAACCCTAATAAGAACTCACCTTACAACTAAAACTCACCTTACTCACCTTTTTTTATTTAAATAAAAAATAAATATTTACGTAAACGTAAACGTACGAAATTAATAAAAACGTTAACTAAATTAAAAACTTTTATTCATAGATTAAAACATTACATTTAAAACAACACAATTAAAATAGTACATAGATTATTAAAAACAATACATAGATTATTAATCTGATTCGTATTCCGAATCAGATTGCACCCCAAATTCCAACGTGAATAACTCATATTCAACTTGTTCTTTCTTAAGTCTCTTCTCCAACTCTTTTTCAGCTCTTACTTGTTCTTCCAATGTTTCTCTTAATACCTCTTAATCCTGAAGTAGTTGCTGATACTCTTTCTCAGTAAGAAATCCCATAGTAATGGGTACTTATAGGTAAAAGGTGGGTTTTTAAAAAAAAAATTACTAATTATAACGAATATAAATATAAAGAGGGCCTACCATTTTTAAAACTCACTTAAGTGAGTTTCTCACCGAATGCCTTCCAAAACTTGCCAAACTCACCATGACAATAGGGGACTCACTTAGGTGAGTTTTAGACCGGAAAAGAAAGTCACGCGTGAGTTTTCAACTCACCTAGGTGAGTATGGCCAAAGTCACTACCATACCGTCTAGCCAAGTAAGGCTAGATGGTATAAGGAAGCCAAAGTCACCATACACCTAAGCGCTACGTTAGCTTTCTCTCTCCAACTTTACCACTCACTCACCTTTCAACCGTTTTAACACTCACCTTTCATACCAAACTCACCTTACACATCATTTTTTTATTTAATTACTTTCATTCATAAATTAAAAATGTAAACGTAAACGTACGAAATTAATAAAAACGTAAACGTAATTAAAAACTTTTATTCATACATTAAAAACATTACATAAAAAAGTACAATACGAAAATAAAAATACATAACAATGGGTAAAGTAGTGAGTATTCATAGGTAAAAAAAGGGGGGTTTTAAAAAAAAGTTTTTTTTAATAAATCAAAGAGTAACAAAAAAGGTAGGGCCCAAATCACATTTCACTCACGGTGGTGAGCCACTCACTAGTTTAGACATAAGTCGCGCGTGACTTATGTGGACCGGCCTAAGGATTTTGGGAGTTACTATGCTTTTGAATGGTGAGTTGGTTACTATACCGTGTAGCCTAAGGCTGGATGGAGTAAGGAGAGGAAACTCACCTTACACCTCAGCGCCACGTCAGCTTTCTCTCTCCAACTTTACCACTCACCTTTCAACCGTTTTAACACTCACCTTTCATACCAAACTCACATTACACATCATTTTTTTATTTAATTTACTTTCATTCATAAAATAAAAACATTAACGTAAACATTACATTTAAAACAACAAAATTAAAATAATTCCTAGATTATTAATCTGATGACTCGTAGTCTGAATCATATCTCACCACCCCAAATTCCAAAAAGAATTCCTCATCATCAGCTTGTTTTTGCTTAATTTTCTCCTCCCGTGCTTTTTCATCCATTGCTTTTTCTTCTAATATTTCTCTTAACGCTTCTCCGTCTAGATATAGTTGATGTAGCTCTTTCTCAGTAAGATATACATCACATATCTCACGAGTTTGGGATGACAAACCACCTATATGGGTTTGTGAGCGATAGTTGTATTTTTCTCGTAGCCAGACTAGTTTATCATTCATTTGTTTTTCTATTTTTGCCGCCTTTCGAAACAATGAATTATGAATATCGTAATCTTTATTAGATCATTCTTTCAAAAAAGTGTCAATCAAAGCGCGACTCTCTTGTGGAATGTGGTTGCATTCCTCGTATGCTTTTCGCAGATCATTTTTAGCGCCGAATGCATTATCATATTCGACGGCCAAGTTTATAATCGCTAGCTGACGAGCTTTATCCCCCTCAATTTGTTTTTCAACCATAGCTTTGATTTCATCATAGGTGTGTGGAACCGAACACGCTATTAAAAATACAATACTGAACGTGAGAGTTTTGTTTAAAAATATATGAGTTGTGTATGAAAATATAAGTGAAATGTTGGGTATTTATAGATAAAAAAGGATGATTTTTTTAAAGAAAAGTTTTTTTTAATATAAAACGGATAAAAAACATGTGGGTCCTAGGTGAGTTACCACTCACCAGTGATGAGTGGTTCACCACTCACACTCCAACTCGCACGCGAGTTTGGAGGGGCGGCATAAGAATTATGAGAGTGACTTTCATTTTGTGTGGTGACTTCTTTATTACTCCGTCCGCCTAATATTCACTGGCACTATTCATTATGAAGGTTTTAAATTTTTTAATATTTTACTATTCATTGTGAACAGTGTACTGATACTTAGTATAATTGTATAATATGGAGTGAAAGTATTGAGTGAAAAAACCTCTCATTTTACTTCCTTTTCACTTTCTTTCATAAAATTTCTTAACACAAATTTTTTTAGTTTCTTTACTATACTTTCTCTTTCACTACATTTTTAATCTTCAGAACACAATTTAGTCTAGATAATGAGATAATGACTCCTCCGGTTATTCATAAGCCAGTTATTTGTTTTTTAAAACATTTTATATATTTTTCAAATGTTATATTCAATATCGAATGTGAATATTTTCACATTGGAAAGAAACGTAAATCTCAGATCCAATATTCAGGAGTATGTTGTCTAATGGTTTTTTTTCTATGTGGTTTAGATTATCTTCATAAAGTAAAGAAGTTATGTTTGGTGTTTTCATTGAAAAGTTGAACACACTTCATCATGTTTCAAAAATAAAACGACGATGGACTGCAATAAAGAAGATGAGGAGCACTGTATGCAAGTTGGACACAATTGCATTCTAAAGTTGGACACACTTACATTTAAAAGTTGGACACACTTGCATTCCAAAGTTGGATAAAATGGGGCGGGGAGCAAAAGAACCAATATATGTTTGTTGTTTTTTATTGTTTTTCAAATATATTTACTTATGTTATGTTTAATTATGTATATCATGATTATTACAGTATAAGTTATTTAAATTTTTTAATAGATTTTTTCTTATTGTGGCCAATGACTGAACTGAGCCAGGATATTTTTTTTCCACCTAATATAAGCTAGTTAGGGATTATTTGTGTGGTTTCTTCATTCATAATGGCATACCGCCATCATTTGGTATCAGAGTTGCTAGGTACGAATTGTCGGGACGTGTTCGTCGATGGAAGAACCTCAGAGGGTGGTAATGTAGAACGCGAAAGTAGGCATCGATCCGATCCGTGCGCCGTGGAAAGCCCATTTGGTTACATAGACTCGTAGATTCGCCGACTGAGGCAACGACTCGACTAACCAATGAGGGGACCTGTGTCGTAGGGAATGAAGACCTCCTTACAAAACTAAGGGAATTCAAGACGGATTCCAATATCAAGCTAAACCGTAGAGTCGCCGCCTGCGGCTACGGCCACGTGAGTGAGGATGATGGTCACTTCACCTTCAAGATCATCGAATAAGGTGGCATGATGGAACGTGATTCTCCAAAGAGAAAGCCGTGTTTAAAGAAACAGAAGGGGGGTTAGAAAGTTTCAGAGTCTTGAGACTTGGAAGGATAATAACTCGAGGACAAGTTTTTTTTCAAGCGGAGTGAGAGATGCAGGGCATGTTAGAGCTCTAACTCTCTGGCTTAGACGTCGGGTTCTTTGGTCAACAGTAAAGTCAAGTGTTTTATTATTTGAAGAGATTGAAGGGTGAAAGCGACAATTTAAATTGTTGATCTATCTTTTTATTATTGTTTTTTTGTAAATGTTATTTTAGATTTAAGAATTTATTTTGGTTTCCTTTATTTGAAAAGTCAAAGATTGTATTTGACTTTTCTAGTCAAAGATTGTATTTGAATTCTTACCTATAAATGTAATAGTTAGGTTTTGGAAATAATTGGATGATGATGATGAGTTTATAAAATAAGAGTGTTTTCTCTTAAAGTCCCGGTTGGGCACCATTTGTGGGTTTATCGAATTCCTTATGCTTTGTTATTTGTGTGGTTTCTTGCATTCATAATGGCATACCGCCATCACTTAAGAAGATTCAATTTGTGGGATTAGTTGCATGTTGTATACTTGCAAAATGAACCGGAGATGATGCCATGATATATATAATATACATAGTCTGTGATGACCAATTAATGTAAAAAGACTATATAGCCTTCAAATAAATATTTAAAGACTATAAAACACGATTGACACTAATAAATTATATCGATTCAAGGTATCAAATCACAATAATGGCTCAAGTAATCAAGATATTTTATTAGAATTTGATTTAAAAATGAGAATTATTTAAATTAAAATTGTAAGTTGGCACGTTATAAATAATTGTAACTTGACATACAATTTTTGTTGACTTTTTTATTTATTTGGTAATTGCAGTGTCTGTTTGTACGAGTGAATAGCCGAACATGCTTCATTCAAAATTTTATACAAGTTTTGTAGTAATGATTTTTAACTAATTTTCATCAAGCAAATATGCATGTAAAGCAATGTTTTAAAACCCGGTTTTTTAATCGACTCGATTTAATCACCGGTTCACCGGTTCAACCGGTTGAACCGCCGGGTCAAACCGATTATATACATATGTATACTTTTTTCTATATTTAATATGTAATGTTGCATAATCTCATAATTTTATCCGATTTATTTTCTACATTCGATTGAACTCGATGAAAAATATTAAGATAAGCTTTGTTTTTTAAGTTATATATCTATTATAATATATCTAATATTTGCAACAACAATCAACTTATGAATCTAAGTTATAACAATCTATATTAATATTAGTTATTGTTTCTAAGATAGTTTATAACTCTAATTTACTCATTTACAAGATTTTAACTAACAATAGTTCTCACCACTTTAACTTTTAATTAAAATTATAAAAAAAATGAGAAAAAAAAAGAATTTGTTATATTTTTTTTGATAAAAAGTCATGACCCTGCTGGGTTTATCAAACCGGGTCGACCTGGGTCAACGAAAAACCGACGGTTCAATCCGGTTCTCTAACAAGCAAAAACCCAGTCACATCAGGCCTGGTCTCCGAGCCGGTTTATGGTTCAACCGGGTCAACCCGGGTTTTAAAACATTGATGTAAAGTGTAAAAGTTGCATGCATGGGTACGTATTATTTCTACTTCCTTTGACCTTTTGCCCACATTACACTTCCCACATTTCCTCTATTTTTAAGTATGATGATTTTATTTTAATTTGCGTCGCCTTTCATTTCATGATTTCATTTATTCATCTTCTTCTTCCATGTAATCTCTATCTTACTCATGTTCTTTATTATCACCATTACAACTCAACAATGAATAGGAAAATAACAACAACAAAAAAATCATCAACAAGCGCTTTGATATCCAATTTCCTATCCATGGATATTGGGTACCGCAAAAGGGAATAAGTTGGAACCTCACAAATTTATTACTATAAATATATATGGATGAATATGTTGAAAAAGTCACACAAATTAACCTTATGCAGTAATTCAATCATGACTTTGTAAGCATATTCATAAACCCATATTAAGTAGCTAGAAACAACAAGACACGATGTGTGAAGAAGAATTTAAAACTTTGAGTTGTTACACGTGCGCAATCTCTAAAAATAAGAAAACTCTAGTGAGTACTAGCCTATTATATTATTAGCTCATTTGCTGTTATATTTAATTAAGGGTTTAGCTCATATAATTAGTTTATCATCCAAGCAATATACTCTTATATATTTTGGGCCAATGCATATTGAGAAGGATGAGGAATTATCAAAACTAATATGGTAATCATAGCCTTAAATACCCACCATCAAAAACCTAAATCGCCGATTTATTTTTTTTCTCGTTCATGCAAATGTTGCCGCTTAATAATTTAATATTGCTTGTTTTTTTTTTACTTGTGCATACACCTGCGAATACCTTTCTTCATCATCCAATTGTTTGCTTCCATCAATTGCGTATTTAATTGCTGAGGAGGTGTAAATTTATACATTTTTTCGGGGTCATTTAACACTTAAATCATGCAAAATGCTCGATTATTGTACTTAATCCATTATTTTTGTATTTTAGGCATTTGTGAAGCACTTGGATGGAATACACGTGACTTGAGATCGATTTGGAGAAGAAACAAGTCAAAAACATTTTTCACCAAAAGTGCTCAGGAAGTGTTAAAATAAATGTGATTTTGAGAGCCGATACTTAGACAATTTTTAGGGCTTTTCTTGCCGTTGTTACTTCCATAACTCACATGTATCAATACTTGATATTTAATCATTCAATATGATGCATTTCTATTGTTTGCTTAGTTATTTGTCTTTCCTGTTAACATGTTAGGCTAAATCTTATTGTCTTTGCTTATGATTGCATGGAACCCCGTTTATTTACTTGATCTATTGTTTCTTCTTAGTGGTGTGCATGTTAGATAGTACAAAACTAGTTACATAACCATAGAGTAGTTAGACATCTATTAAAGCATGACTAATCAATAAACATTATGTTTTGGGTAGTTGATTTAGGTGAGTATTTATTGCGTGTAGTGATGTGTTATTAAAGCTTTAAATTTATAATACTAGTTTTATTCAATTTTTTAACTAACACACGGGTAAAGTATAAACCCCCGTAAATAGTATAGATTTTAGGGTAAGACCAGGTCGATCCACATGGATTGGTAATTCTAAGAAAAATAAGAGATTTTGCATAAAAGGTATCTTTATGATTTGTCACGAATCTAAAGAAAAATGATAACACGGATTTC
>BQNB010011727.1:0-38476 GCA_026074375.1 Tanacetum coccineum | reverse complement strand
AAATCTCTCTCATGTGTTTCTCTCTCTAGAAACTAGCCAAGTCCAAGAATCGACCCTGTGTTATGATATATGATATACCACACAAGTACATTCTTACTTGACTGTCACATTTTTCTGCTTGGTGTCTCAAGATGGTTGCTGTAATATGTTATTTAGTACATTTGAGACTGTCTTTGTGCATCTGTCCTTAGTTTTTTGTCACTGTCACTAGTTGCGCGTCAAAACAATTATGTAAAGCCCGTATTGACACCTGAAAATGTGTTGGAAACCTGTCACATTCAAACTTGTGACACACCTTAATTTGTGTTTGATTTTTGTCAGCGTAGTGAGTCCAAATACATAAGAGAATCTATAGAGCGAGCTTATGGCGTATGTGGCTTTCGGCTTATGCTTTATAAGCTCACTTTACATGGCTTACTTTGAAACTTTCAGGCTTATATAAGCCCATTATGACCTGATAAGCTTATATAAGCCAAAAAATTTCAACATAAGCCACGAAAAGTGAGCTTACGAACCATAATCCAGAAACCACATAAGCCATAAGCTTGCTATATAAGCTGAAACAAACACCCTCAATAATTCACATAATAAGAGCTAATATATTAGCATATTGCTTAGCAAATCAAGTCCAGTATAAATAAACTAAAAAACTAATCTCTAATCAATACCATTTTCACAAACTCTAGTGGTGTTTGTTATCGGCTTTTATAGCTCGGGCTGAGGGTTATGTGATTGGGTTTATGTTTCGTAAGCGTTTTCGTGGTTATTTTAAATCTTATGAGCTTATGTTCGGTTTCATATTGTCATAATGACCATAATATATAAGCTTAAATAAACACCCTGCTCACACTATACAGCTAATCGTATTTAAGATTAATAAAACTAAAAATTGATCTTCAATCAAAACCATGTTCACAAACACCCATTAAAAAAAACCAATAACCCAATAAGAAAATAAGCAGCTCTAATAAGCAAATATGACTTTCAAACTTTGACAAATTCGAGCCTTCACAGTCGGAATCTTGTTCCGTCATAAACTAGGTTGTCTTGAAAATCCCATAACCTTTACAAAAAAAAACTAGCAACCAATTTACAAAGTCCCAAAAAAAATATATTTACTAATGAAATTATAACTTCATAATATCAGAATATAATTAGTAAAAACTAACCTGACTCTCTTCTTCTCTAATTTTGCCAGAAAAAAAAGCAATCCGAGCACCTCGGGTTAGTATATGTGACATATGAGATTGTGTACCCTTCTTCATCCACATTTTGTGTCCGACGAGAGAGAAGAAATAGTTGCTTTGGCCGGCGTTTTTTTTGGGGCGGTAGAACCCATATGGAAGCCGTATTAAGAAAACTAAGAGTGACGATTATTATTTGGCCATGAGAGTTAGTATGAGCCATGGAAGGTAGTCCACATGGAAACAGGAAAACCCAATGTAAAAACTACGTTGTTTAAAGCCATTTTGAGTATATATATAATACGTAGTACATTTCTTTCACTTGATCTTTCCGTTTGCAGAATTAATAGAAAAAACAAACAAACTTATTTCATTTACTCTTGCTGCATACAGACAATAGTGAAATTAAGTAATTTTTTTTTTTTACAAAAATATATCTTCTAACACGTCCAACCAAAAACACCGGCCGCGAAACATCCCGCAGCAGAGCGCGGGTGAGCCTAACTTGTTATTAAAAATCTGCAGCAAATGTGGCTTTACTACAACAAAAGGGTTAATAGTTGAAGTGAAAGAACAACAAAGCGAATTAGGAACTTAGTGCTCAACTTCTTAGCCCATCATCTTTTACAATTTTACTAGTTATAATACCCCGTGCACGTACGGGGTTTTAACATAAAATTTTGATTACTTATTAATAATTTGTTTGTGAAGTTTGATTTAATTTGCATAGGATTATATCGTACATAGTTATTATCACGTCTTTGTCCTTCTTAGTTTTGATAATATATTTTTTTTAATTCCATTAGACCTTAATCTTTGTAAAATTACTCCCCTCTTTTTTAAGTTTTTTTCTTTATGTTTTTGACATTTATACTTTTATGTTTAATTCTCTTTTTTTCACTATATAAAAACGTGGGGTGATTTTTTTTGCCAATTTTAGAAATATTTTGACTTTTCTAATTAAAAATAATTTAAAAAACCTTAAAAAGAAATTCTAATTAAAAAAATATTACTAAATTTAGTATGATTTAATTTTTTTGAAATACGAATATCCTACTTGACGTTTTCCTTTAATATGAAGATTCCACGAATGCAGTTCCAGTCACAATTTCACCCACACAATTTTATGCCAAGTCTTAACACATGGATATTTTGCAACTTTTTTGTTAATCATTTTTCGTGTTAATTTGTAAACATTTTTTTTTCACAAATAGGAAGGTGCACATTGAAGTATTTAAGTATGCTTTAATTTTGACCTGTGTGGTTATATTTTACGATATGTGTGTGTGCATGCGCGCACAAGGTTGTATTTTGTTTATGTAATGTTTTGCTTATTGAGTAATAAAAATGTTTTATTTTGTGGTTATGTTAACTTGTGGGTGTCGTCATGATTAACTTGTTGAAGCAAATTCTTGCTCCGGTGACCTTCAGGTATTCCGAAGTTCTTTCCGGTTACTAACGATGTATGATACCTACACACAAGGAAACAACACGCGTTAGTCTCGTCCCAGGTGTGACCCCAGGACCAAACTCCAACGTGAGAGTAAGAGGATGGTCTAATACAGATGAAATAGTATTGTCAGAGAGAATATTATCAGTAGTGAAAAACGTAGTGAATAGTAAAATGCCTTTGGATATTTATACTACCCAAAGTTGTACCTGATTGGTGATGTCACAAACCGTTGACTTGGCATCTGACGTATGACTGACACACGAGGGGACCATCGGCTCAGTGTGTGAGAGACAGAGTCAGATTTGTCGTTTAGGGTGAAAACAACCTACAAAGAAGCACACTTCCCGTGTCGTGTTCTGTCATGTTACGTCGCTTTCCAAGTGTGTCGTTACTTTTTCTCCGGTTAAACGCTCCGGGATCTGATCTCCGGTATATAGTGATGTTCGGCACCATGTGTCCGGTACATACACGAACATGTCCCCCAGTACTGTGTTATCAGTTAAGGATTGGTGACACAATACTTAAAATAAGTAAAAAAAAGAAAAGTTGTTACCTCGACTTACCTGTGGGTTATCCGGAGTGCTTGCGTATGGACGTTGGTGCATATCGCGAGACCTCGTTGCCCTCTGGGCTTTCGTTGGGCTTGGACTGTTAGTGGCCCATGGGTTTTTTGGAAATGCCTTACTGACACGTGTGTCGCATCGTAGAGATGGACGGTTGAGATCGCGCTAACGCACGACGTGTCTCTTGCGTATCTCGAGGAGAGTCCCATCCTATATATATCCCATCATTTCCTATCACGCACACACACACATACTCGATTCAATCTGCCATCTCTATAACACCCCCATTTTTACAAATATAGCAGCAGAAGCTAATCTGGGGTATTATTTCATAGTACAACAGTCATAATCATAAAAAACGAATCGTAAAGAGACGCTTTTAGAAAATTTAGTTATCATTCATTTATTCATCAGAGTTTTTACAAAAGTGAGGTCCCAACATCTAAAAACATAAAGTTTGAATGATAACAGTTTAGCCATCTTCGAGTCAGTGCCACTCCGTGCCATAAGTTGCTCAATTACTTGAGATAAACATGCTAAAAAGATCAACACAATGGTTGAGTGAAATTCATAGGTTTATAATAAACATAACAATTGAATACAAGTCATCATAAATAGTGAGTTACGTTGTTATACACCCAAAATAGTAATAATTGCAATGAGTACAGTTATTATAATATTGTTGCCCTAAGCTCATGACATCGAGACATTGAGTAAATCAATAATCACAAATAGTTTCCCCCAATGGTTGCGCATTTTGCCCAAACACCCAAGTAAATCAAAAATGGAAGTGCGTTTGTTACCAGAAAGTTTAGGTACAGGTAGCAACGGGGAATCGTCAGTTCCCAAATATATCTATTTACAGCATTCGTGCTCACTCCGAAGAGTAATTAACGGTTCATGCTAGTGGGGTCTTAATGGCAAAAGTATGTACTTAGGCAATAAAAGACATCAGATAGCATACATTGAAAAAATACTTGTAGTCATGGTTATAGCGTATCCCCCTCACAAGTCTTAATGAAAATTTAAGAGATTTAAATGTTAGGCTATGAACCACCTTAAGTATACAAGAGGAAATCTGATTGATGACAAAATTAATATCTAAGTAAAGATAACGGCCTTGTCACGCAACCTGAGGTAATATGTCAAGTCTTAGTTATGATTGTTTATGTTTCCAAAACTACATGAAGTCTAATGATACTTTGATTTTTAATTTATGAAATATTGTAATCACTGTTCGGCTATCATAATCTAGAGGCATGTAGTACCGTGAGAGCCATGGCGCTGTAAATGCGTAAAAACCCACAACACTTCGTCAAAACGAAATACTAAAGATGCAACCCCCTCTCAAAACATGAAACATTCCCTAGTAACGTGATACGATAAAATTTTAAAGTTTCTTCCAAACTAGTCGATGATAAGTTACGTGAAATTTAGTATATGTAATTTGATTTATAATGGCGTCCGATCGATATGTAATAAATAAATGTTCGTGGTTGTAATAGAATCGACTCTTATAATATCAATATATATATTTATAAAACATTATATTTTATATTTTTAAGTTTGCAAAAATGGCAATATATACCCTTGATTTATAAACTTTTACAAGTTTAGTCCTTTATATAATAAGTATATGTATATTAAACCTTTAACTTTAGAACTTGGCAAAACCGGTCCTTATAGTTATAACTTTAGAAAAATGACATTTTCAGCCCCTTTAGTTATAAATTTCAGAAAGTTACGATATATATCCATATGCATGAAAATATTTGCAAATCAAGTCCAAAATTCATAATTTTAATATTTTTTAAATCCAAAAGAGTTTTGCAGCTCATGACTTATTAGAATAAGTTAAAATAAGATGTTCTAACGTATCAAAAGTTTAGAAAAAGGATTCGTTAGGTAGAAAATCAAAACGGGGGCCGTTGTTGTGTTTTTTTTTATTTTTGGTTTTTGTTTTTTTTTTGTTTTGTTTTAGGTTTTAAAAACCAAAAAAAGATGAGTTGAGATCGATAAAAGGGGCTATAAACAAGGGTTTCGAATATGAATTATTAATCAAAGCTATATAAGAGTTTAAAATAGATCATGACTGTAATAAACGTAGAATGTTTGAGCTACTTGATCCTTAAATGGTCTAAATGGAGTTTTTGGGTTCGTACGCCTAGTAACGACCTTAAGGGCTTCCTTCTCTTGATTCTTGGCTTCTATTATGATCTTAGGGACTTCACTTGATCTTCTACTACTGATATAGAATTTCTAGAACTCCATTTGAGTGTGTGTTTAAGTTTGAAGGATGAAATAAAATGGTGTGTATTTCGGCTATATATAGCGTCGAATGACCCTTGGTGCCCAAGAATACTTAGAGTAGGGATCAAGGGCTGTAGGTAGATGATTAAGGAAGGCTCTAGGTGATTCATAGAAGCTATGGAGTGTAGCTTTGAATGGTGGAAGGTTGTGGAGGGTCCGAATAGACATGGTATGACAAGGAGGTGACAAGACTAACTTGGTGGCTAAGGGTGGTGATGGAGGTGGTTGCTAGGCTGCTTAGGATAGTATTAGGTTAGTCATAGAGATGCTTGAGGTGTTAGGGTGCTAGCTTAGGTTAAAAATGGGTCACAAATGAAAAGGGGTGTCGGGTGGGTTTTGGTTTCGGCTTAGGATTTAGGGTTTTAATTCGAGTTAGGGTTAGGGTTTAGGATAGATTAGGGTTTAGGATTAGTGTTAGGATTAAGGTTTAGGGTTTAGGATTAAGGTTTAGGATTAAGGTTTAGGGTTTAGTTTTTGGTTTAGATGAAAACTTAGGTTTTAGGTTTTTAGGGGGGTTTAGTTTAGTTTGGAGTTTTAGATTAGTTTTAGGGTGACTTGGGTAGGTTTAGGTCAAATATGATGCATTGGAATGATATAAGTTGTGCTTAAGAGTTTATACGAAATCTATTTGAAATTTAGAGGGAAAATGCACAGTTTGAAATCATGTATTGACGATTTGTACGTTGTGCATTAAATGACTTGTACATTGACTTGGAAAGAAAATATAATTCAAATATTATGCATTGTACACTTGTACACATGTTTGAAGGCTCTAAGTTTTCTTGGCATCTAAGGGTTTGATAAGTGTCCTAGCTAGCTGAGGTGAGTAAGAGATGCTAGTAGGATGAGTAAGGAAGGCTAGAACTAGCCATGAAGATGTGGAATGGGTGTTTGGTGGCCACGGCTAGGAAAGAAAGCCAAGGAGGTGACAAGGCTTTCTTGGTGATCAAGGGTTGTGATAAAAGTGTTTGTAAGCTGCTTGGTGATGTCATGGTGGTGCTTGAGAGGTGGTACGTTGCTAGCTTGAGTGTAAATGGGTCAAAAATGAAAAGAAAATGGTGTCGGGTTTGGTTTTGGTTCGGTTTAGGATTTAGGGTTTTGAATTCGAGTTAGGGTTAGGATTAGGGATAGATTAGGGTTAAGATTAGTGTTAAGATTAAGGTTTAAGGTTTAGGATTAAGTTTTAGTGTTTAGGATTTTAGTTTAAGTTTAAAATGGGTCAAAATGGAATAAAGGGGTGTCGGGTTGGTTTAGGATTTATTTTTTTAGATTAGGGTTTAGAAAGGATTTAGGGATTAGGTTTAAGGTTTAGGAGTCAAGCACTAAGTGCTTGTACCTTGTGTTAAGGTGGTGTAAAGAAACTAAAGTGATTTTAGGAGGTTAAATGACCTAATTTGGTCCTCTTGCATCATTGACTTGTACATTGAGCTTTAATAAGTTGTACATTGACTTGGAGGGAAAATATGATTCAAATATTGTGCATTGTACACTTATATACATGCTTTGAATACTTGTACATTCATTTTATATGTATACATTACATATAATTAGGGTTTTGATATAAACGTTAACGTTTAATGCTTGTTTTGAAATAACGTTGGAAATAGTACGTTAAATTGATAATGTACTTGGTAAAAATGATATTAAGATGTAGACTTGACATATTAGGATGTTTACACGAGGTAAACATCGATATAGATAGCATTGATAAAGGTTGTGTGAGCTCATTTACTTTAGAGATGCAAGTTATGTTGCATAATGAGATATTAGAGATGCAAGTTACGTTGCATAATGAGATAAAGCAAAAAATTTCCCTGTATAAAGGTGGTTTACAGTGCATCTAATTTAATAGATGGATAATACAATGCATCTAATTTAATAGATAGATAATACAGTGCATCTAATTTAATAGATGTATATTTACATTGATGAAAATTGCGGGTTGTTATAGTCTCCCTCTCTTAAAAGAAATCTCGTCCCGAGATTTAGTTAGATGCCGGACCGATGTTTAAAAACAGATGTGGATACTTGGCACAAATTTGATCTTCGCGTTCCCATGTAAATTCTGGTCCTCTTTTAGAGTTCCATCTTACTTTAACTATATGAATACGACTTTGTTTCAGTTGTTTGACTTCTCGATCCATAATTTCCACTGGTTCTTCTACAAAGTTGAGTTTGTCATCAAGCTGAAGCTCTTTCATTGGAATGACGAGAGATTCGTCAGATAAGCATTTCTCTAGATTAGAAACATAGAATGTATTGTGGACATTACTGAGCTCTTCAGGAAGTTCTAGTTTATATGTAACCAGGCCAATCCGTTCAAGGATTTTGAATGGTCCAATGTACCAAGGATTAAGCTTTCCTTGCTTTCTAAAACGAATGACACCTTTACGAGGTGATACTTTTAACATAACACGATCTCCAATTTAAAATTCTAAAGGCTTTCGTCTTATATTGGCGTAACTTCTTTGTCGATCTCTTGCAGCTTGCAAGCGTTGTCGAATTTGCACTATCTTTTCAGTGGTTTCATGGATTATCTCTGGTCCTGTAAGTTGAACATCTCCAACTTCGGCCCTGCAGACAGGTGATCTGCACTTTCAACCATAAAGTGCCTCGAATGGTGCTGCCTTAATACTGGCATGGTAACTGTTATTGTAGGAAAATTCTACCAATGGTAAGTGTCTTTCCCATCCTTTTCCAAAATCTATTACACAGGCTCGAAGCATATCTTTGAGTGTTTGGATGGTTCTTTCACTTTGTCCATCGGTTTTCAGGATGATATGCCGTACTCTTGTTTAATTGAGTACCCAAAGCATTCTGCAATGATCTCTAGAATCTGGATGTGAAATGACTGTCATGATCCGAGATGATAGATATTGTCACTCCATGCCGAGAGACTATTTCTTTGATGTACAACCTTGTGAGGGTTTCCATACTATCTGTCTCTCGGGTAGGGATGAAATGTGCTGATTTAGTAAGACGATCGACAATGACCCAGATTGTGTCATGTCCACTTGACGTTTTGGGAAGTTTTGTGACGAAATCCATTGTTATTCTCTCCCATTTCCACATAGGAATCTCTGGTTGTACCTGTAAGCCAGATGGCTTCTGACATTCAGCTTTAACTCTAGAGCATGTTAAACACTTGCCAACATACTCAGCGATGATTGCCTTTATGTTAGGCCACCAATAGAGTTTCTTTAGATCCTGATGCATCTTGTCAGAACCTGGGTGAATGGAATACTTTGATTTATGGGACTCATGCATGATCAAGTCTCTCAGATTACCAAAGAATGGTAACCATCTTTGATTCTTAATACAACGAGTTTCATTAGGACGTACTTCAAATGATTTGTTCATTCCTCGTAGGTTCTCAGCTTTGAGGTTTTCTTCCTTAAGTGCTTCAGTTTGAGCTTCGAGAATTTGTGATGGAAATTTTGGATGAATAGTCATGACTAATGATCTAACTCAGAGTGGTTTAATTGGTTCCTTCTGGCTTAAGGCATCTGCTACAACATTTGCCTTTCCAGGGTGATAACGAATCTCACAATCGTAATCTGTGAGTAATTCTAACCAACAGCGTTGTCTCATGTTTAATTCTTTCTGATTAAGAATATGTTGACGACTTTTATGATCAGTGAACACAGTACACTTTATACCGTATAGATAGTGTCTCCAAATTTTAAGTGCGAACACAACTGCTCCTAATTCGAGATCATGAGTGGTATAGTTTTCTTCGTTGGGCTTGAGTTGTCAGGATGCATATGCAATAACTTTTTTTCGTTGTATTAACACTGCTCCCAGACCTTGATGAGATGCATCACAGTAAATGACAAAGTCATCGTTTCCTTCTGGTAATGCTAAGATTAGAGCTTCACATAGCTTCTGTTTAAGTAGTTGAAAAGCCGACTCTTGATCTTCGCCCCAGATATACTTCTTGTTTTTCTGAGTTAATTCAGTCAAAGACTTTGCAATCTTTGACAAATCTTTGATGAATCTTCGATAATAGCCAGCAAGTCCTAAGAATTGATGAATTTTTGTGGGTGTAGTGGGAGATGCCCAATTTTTAACTGCTTTAATCTTGGCGGGGTCAACATGAAGTCCTTGATTATCAATTAAGTGTCCAAGAAATTGCACGATACTGATCAGAAATCACATTTGGAGAACTTGGCATACAATTTCTCTTTTATGAGTAATTCTAAGATTATTCTCAGATGATTTGCGTGCTCTTCTTTGTTACGAGAGTAGATGAGAATATCATTGATGAACACTATCACAAATTTATCCAAGTATGGTTTGCACACACGATTTATGAGATCCATGAATACAGCAGGTGCGTTAGTTAAACCAAATAGCATCACTTGAAATTCGTAGTGTCCATATCTCGTTCTGAAAGCAGTCTTGGGAATATCTTCATCCCTTACTCTCAGTTGATGATAACCTGATCTTAAGTCAATCTTCGAGTAGACACTCGAACCTTGAAGTTGGTCGAATAAGTCATCGATCCTGGGTAATGGGTAACGATTCTTTACAGTAAGTTTATTCAACTCTCGGTAATCGATACACATTCTGAAAGATCCGTCTTTCTTTTTAACAAATAAGACAGGAGCTCCCTAAGATGAAGTACTTGGTCGAATAAAACCTCGGTCAGCTAATTCTTGAAGTTGATCAGATAGTTCCTTCATTTATGAAGGAGCTAATCGGTAAGGTGCACGGGCCACTAGCTCCGCTCCTGGAATTAAGTCGATTTGAAATTCTACTTGACGAAATAGGGGTAAGCCAGGTAGATCTTTAGGAAAAACTTCCGGAAATTCTTTGACTACTGGTGTGTCTTCCAGTCGTTTATCGTCTGACTTCTTTTCCATCACTTGAGCTACGAAAACTTGACATCCCCTGGATATATACCTTTCGGTTTTTATACAGGATATGAGGCTCAGTCGGGTTTTACTTCGATCACCTCAGATGATTAAAGTTTCATCGTTGATTAGGATGTGGACGACTTTCTCGTCATAGATAATTTTGGCATGATACTTGGACAACTAATACATACCAATGATGATGTCAAAACTACCGAGTTTGATTGGCATAAGGTTAATTTTAAAAGGCTGATTTAACAAAGTCAAAGTTGCACCCTGAATAACGGTGTTTGTGCTTGCTAGGTTTCCGTCAGCCATTTCGATATTGTAAAAGGTGTCTATTGTAATGGGTGAAATATTTAGCATAGAGGCAAGATATATAGATACGAAGCTTTTATCGGCTCTAGAATCAAATAATACTCTAGGTAGATGTTGGTTTAGAAGGAACATACCCGTAACTACATTCGGGTTTTGGTGAGTATTCCTATCCCTTAGCATGTAGGCTCTTCCCTGGGCATTGTTTTTTATGGTCTTTTAGCACTGATTTACATAATGTCCTTTCCCCCACAGGCATAACAAATTACCGATACTGGTTGCTGATTGCTTCCAGTAGCTGGTCCTTTGTTTCTGCAATTTCTAGTCAGATGACCCACCTTGTTGCAAATATTACACTTGACAGTACAAGGACCTGTGTGATGCAAGGTGCATTTCTTACACAAGGGACGATTTCCAACATACCCATTGTTTTCAGCTAGAGTGGCAGCATAAGCTCTAACAGCTTCTTGCCTTCTGTTCTGTTGTGGTTGGTAATTATTGTAGCGATTGTTGGTGTTGATGTTACGGTAGTTGTTGTTGTTGAAAGTTATTCTGTCGTCAAACTTTCGTTTGTAATCACTTGACACTTGCACTGAAGTGTGCTTCGTTACCTGATCCATTAGCCTCTAGGCTATGTTAATGGCTTCCTCAAGAGTTTGAGGTTTAGAGGCGGTAACATTCCCTTCAATACTTCGAGGTAATCCCCTGATGAAAACTTCTATCATTTTCTCAGAATCTGGCACAATAGTGAGACATAAGGTTGCCAATTCCTGGAATCTTCTCACATGTGGCTTGAGATCGTTCCCCTTCACAATTAAATGGTAAAATTCGTCTTCCATTTTCTGGACCTCAGTTCAGGGACAATACTTCTTTATCAAAAGCTTCTTGAATTCAACCCAAGTAATCTTGTAGGCTTCTTCTATCCTAATGGGTTGGGCAAAATAATTCCACCAAGATAGAGCTTCTTCGGTTAAAGTACCAGTAGCAAACTTCACCATGTAGTCTTCGGTACAGTTGCTACAGGAAAACACTGATTCGGTTCGCTCAAACCAGCGGATGAGACTAATAGCACCTTCCGTACCTTTGAAGTTGATGGGTTGGCAGCTCATGAACTCTTTGTAGCTACACTGTCTTGCTACATGAACTTATCTTGGTTCAGGGTTTCTATTTGTATTGTCAACATTTGCTATGTTAGCAGCTTGTGCTTCTAGAGCTATGGGAACTAGTTTTCTAATGGCAGCCTGAGTCATGGCTGGTGCTTCAGATGTTGATGTCCTTTTGGGAGACATTCTATCAACATAAGACAACACGTAATAAGAATGATATCACAAGTCTTAAAATGCAATGCTTATTTTTCCTTAAAATGCTATGATTATTTTTGAACTTCAAGCATTTTTAACAATAGTGATATCATAGAAACTTATTTGATAACATGCATCTAACTTATTAGTTTATTTTCTAGGGATTACGGTAAGATTCATAATGATGAAGACGGAGATGAAATATAGGACATAGGATGAGTATAAAACAACGAAATATAATGGAATTGCCATTATATTATATCATGAACAACTTGCCTTTGTACTGTACATAGTCAAAATTTGACAAGTGTTGTTATTTATACCACACATCCCGTGGCTAGGTTCTAATAACTAGTATCTAATCTAGTAGTTCGATGGTCCTTCCTGGCTGTTCTTGAGTTCATAGATTGCAATCAGAAGACTTTCCTTATCTGCTTGGTGACGAACCTGGATCTCTTGGATGATTTGTTCTAGATTAGTAATTGTGAAGCGAGCCAGAGCAATCTTGTTGTTATTTCCGGGAGATTTATCCCGCGTTTAGCTTAAAACGTCAAATAACGCGTCTCGACATGGCAAATTTCTGTCTATACTTAATTAAAACATTTTAACAGTAAATATATTTCTTTTGATAATTTTAAAGATTTCCTAAACTTAATTATAACACTACTTAAAAGTTCAAACCATCAGATTACATTTACTAATGAAGTAAGCACGTTACACAAACCCGACAAAAGACAAAAATTAAGATAGGATACCCTCCTAGGATCCTAGTCTTGACCGGCTCCCATGGTAGACAAGATGGCATATTTTTAGTATCTATGTTTTGTACAATATCTGTCTTATCCTCATGTCAAAAACACACACAACAAACATCAAAAACACACAACAAAAAAACTCTCTCTTTCTCTTTTCTTCCTTCGTTTGGATGAGCACCCACACGCACAAAAACAATACATTTTTTTCATCTTGGTTTAAAAATATGGAAGCTTAGATACATTCGAGTTTGTTTCTAGTGATCGTTTGGGTATATAAACAATGTTCAGGTTGTTTGGTTAAGCTTTAATCTCCTCCTAAACCCCTCTTTTGTAAGTAACTATTTCTTCACAATCCTTGTACTTTTGTTAATACTATGATGCATAAACACTAGTTGTACACTTATTATTTTTTTGTAAATCAAAAGGTAAAAATTTATAAAATGATTTAAAGTGGCGCGTTTGGTTCGAAATAAATGAAAAAAGAAAAAAAGAAAAGTATCATTGTAATATTATGGTTGTGTTGGTGAAATAATATTTTTGTTCATGAAAGCTTATAGCTTATTCGGCTTATTAATAAGCTTTTGAATGCCTATTATAGTTTACTTTGGTCTCGACAATAATAGGAAACAAAAGAAAATGAAGTCTTGGTCCTTTAAAACTTTCGTCTTATTTTTATAGCTTATTTCATAATTATTTTTAAGACTGTAAAAGCTTGTAGTTTAACGGCTTATTTTTGGGTTCGACGTTGGCTTATTTTCAGCTTATTTAAAGTGCTTCTTTATGATATAAGATATTGTGTTCTGTTTAAGATGTTGAATAACTAGTTGTTGTCATTGGGCCGGATAGTCCAAAATGAGCCCATTAAGCTCGCGGCTTATGGCTTCTTTGGCTACACAGCTTATTTGGTTGACTTACTACTTTTTCTATTTGACTTTGTTATATTTTTAGCTTATTGATATTATTGTAATTTTTGTTATTAGGCTAACTAGTAAATTCGATATTGGGCCTATTATGGACTAAACACTAAAACTACGGATTTTGGACTAACATTGGGCCTTGTGGCCCAATAAGTGAAAAACTAGTAAACTTAAACGTTTAAAACGGATTTTTGATCAATTTATGCTTATATAAGTTTAGGTAGTTAAAATGGTAGTTTGGAAAATGTATTTTGATAAAACATACCGTAAACGTAGGTTTTGGCATTTTGTCGGAAATTGATTATTAGAGGAAAAATGTTTTGAAATAAGGTTTAAGACATTCGAAAGCGTTTATAAACAAACAGGGCATGCCAAAATTTTATAAAAATATTATACTTAGAAATATTTTTACAACAACTTACTTTCTTAAAAATCCGACAAAAAGACGAAATAATAAAATATTATTATTTTAATAATCGACTAGAAGACGAAAAATAGATTTTATAATTTTATAAATTATAAAACTCCTACCATTTATTTCGTGTACTTAAAACGTGTTAATACTTATAATTTAAACACTTAATCTAATTAACTTGGGGATTACCGGTTAAATTGTCGAAACATATTTTAATTGCTTATTGTCTATATATTTACTTTTTATTTATTTTACTTGCCTAATTTCTTTAAGTAGTATAAGTATATAATATATAATATGTATATACTTTGATATAATTTCTTTGTGTCAAACTTATCAACCACTATACAACCAATAATACTAAAAACAGTAATACAACACACTTTTAAAAACTCATATGCATTGGTTTAAATGAACGTGATATACATATTTTTGAGTCGGACATTAATTGTTAGGTCGTGACTGGGCGCCGTTGCATGTTGTTGTTTGATCATCTTTTGTCAGCTACTATTCATCCTTGTTTGAGGTGAGTTCTCGTAGCTCCACTTTAAAACTATTTTCCTTGGGGGAAAATGATACACAAATCTTTTCAAACTGTTTTACTTCTGTGCTAAACTATTCTTACGCTTATGGACAATGATATGTGCCTATAATTACGTATGTGAATGCCGCTGTATATGTTCATGCATGCTATATGTTCATGCATGCTATTAGGACAACTATTTTCCTTGAGGTTTACCAAGTCTTTGTAAAAAGCTTTCAAGAAGTTTTTGATACACTTGTTAAAATAGTGGAAAGTTTTTCACAATTTGACCGATTGTGGATGCTCTGAAGTTGAAGTTTCAACACTATTTTGTATTTTTTTACTTTGAAACACAACTTTTAGACAAAGTACATTTTTAATCCTTGTTCTTTTTAATATGTTAAAGAATGTTTTTATGTTATAGATCTACTTATATTATAAAAAGAACTCCAAAAATAACTGTACACTCCTAAACAAATGACACGTTATCCTCTAAACAGTCGGTAACTATTTGGACACTTTACCTTTATCTACTTATCAACTCTTTCCCAAACAAACACACCTTCATATTCACTCATTTTCTTTCTTTTCCTCTCTCCACATCTGAATGTTCGGCCGTCGATTATTTTCCTGTTAACGGGAGTAAGTATCTGGCGCGTTAACCTCTTGTCCTCACAAGTCAAAATATATAAGGTAAACACATCACTTTTTCTTTCTTTTTTAATTTGTTTTGTTCCTTCCTTTTGTGATAATTGTGTTTGGTCTAATTTGGTTTCAAAGTTGTAGGCATGTTGTTCATCGTCTCAGATTTGCAGAAAAAAGTTGTGAGTGATGAGGTAATAAATTATATAACATGTTTTTTTATCGAATTTGGACTAATTAACTTTTATTTAATGCTAGCATGCTTTTTATGAGCTCGTTTTTTATAAAGGGTTTGAAGAAAATTGGTTCAAATGAAGTAATATATCTTGGAATAAAGAAGATGCATACATAGTGACAATCTTATGAAAAAAAAACAGATATAGTGGGTAAGTTATAACTTATACGATCTTTTACAAACGTAAGTGTGGTGAGTGTGTTTAAAATGTAGTTTGTTGCTATCCATTTAGATTGGGCTTTTTTGTGTGGCATGCTCAAAATAAAAAAGATGATAAGATAAAGAGAATATAATATAATGAAACATTCTCATCATGTCTTTTAAAGATCCGTTGTTGTATTATCTTTCTAATTTTATTTGACAGGAAACTTACAAAGTGTGAAAGGATGAGGAGATATTGTGAGCGATGTCCGGTGGATTTTGCCAAGGTTTATACAATTTATGTTGTTATCATGTGGTTTCCTTTTCAGTTATTAAGAAAAGAGCTTAATGGCTTCTTGTGTCTGAAAACACCAAAACTAAAAGTTGTAATTAATATTACTAGTGGTGAAGCTTATTACCCCCCCCCGCTCTTTAAGCCCAAATCATAAGCCAACGTAACTTGGATTTTCCTGGTTCTTTATGTGCATTAGTTACACCTTTACCCTCAATTCTCTTTTGTTGTAAATTTTTTTTGCTAAAATGTTTAATCCCAAACACTATTTGAAGAAGTGTATTGTTTTGATAATACATAAGCTTATAAGCTCTCTTTTGTAAAAGAAAGAAAGAATAAAGCCTAAACTCTTAAAATAAGCCATTGTAATATTATGCAACTCTCATGAAAGGTTTCACAAAAAATATTTTATGACTCGTTATTTAAATTAAACACTGAAACCACAATTGGTCTCTTTATCAAATAGGTTTTAAAACCATTGTTACAGTTCACATGATGTTCGATCAGTAGAATGTTACATTTGATGTACAAAGAGTAAACTCATTTTACACTATTGTTACTTGTTAAAGTTATAAGCTGCATTTGTAGCATGCTAATTAAGTTGGAGGTAAATAACCATAAATTATGTCATGCAATTGTTAATTGATATTTCACACATTTTGAACAAAGTACACATTTGTAGACATTATTGTCCAGACTAACTTGACAAAAGAAAAAAAAGTCGTAAATAAGAGTTGTCTCTTATTAGCATGTTTGAAAAAATGTTAATAATCGAGTACATCTTTGACAAAGGTGGTACGCAAAAGCATGTTGCGATGTTGCATCACAGTGTATATCTTGCGTGTTTAGAAAATGTGTCAGAAACTGAGACGTTTATTAATTGTCGACAACTTACGCATCCAATATTTATCTTCTTATAGAATATTGAGTAATTTGATTCCTTATATAAATATCAAATAAACTTACTACATGGACATCAAAAGATGAAAACTATATCAAAATAGATTATATTCTACCGGGACAAAAGTGTGTATTTGATGTAACTATACTTCATAACCACTAACGCAAAATATATTTCATTCGCTTAAGGTCTAAATGATGTTTTGCCAAAATTACTCAGCAACTTAAAGATACAACTGTTAGCAATATGTGATATGAGATGACAACTAACAATGAAATGGAGTTGGTGTAGTAGTGAGCAGTAGGGGTGGGTACATCCGTACATGGATTAAAGGAGAGTTAGTGTAGCACTAATAGAAAGTCTTGTATAAAACATGACTTGAAGGTAGGTAAAAGTAGAGACGCTTGAGTGTTTGAGCAACAAACAATGTATATGATGATGTCTAATTAAATTCACATGTAACCTTAAAAATTATAAGAATAAATTAAAAGTTTAAAACCATAAATATATCAAAGGTTATACAAAAAATAGACCACTAAAACCAACAATTGAATTTTATATTTTGCAAACCAATGCTTCGATTAAGATTTTAAATTTTAAATGAGACCAAAAGACTAACATGTATGTTACAGTCATGGCCGTGCCAAGCATGAACAAGAGACTTCACTATTTATAACTTATAAAGAAACCTGAATAGTAAAGACCTAGCAAATTACAAAAGAAGAAATAAAAAAATTTACAACAAAATACTTGGGTCTACATTTAAAGTCGATAAAAAAGATTCTCTATAGTTATAAACTTCAACAACTCAACTCAAAGCCTATCAAGTAACCTTGAAAATCTAAATTATATACAAGTTCATAAGCACACAAGTTTATAAGCTCATCTCAACACTTTTAAAATAGCTTGTTTTAGCTAATAAGATCTAAATCCTTATGAAAAAGCTGAAAACTAACCCTTTAAATATCAACTACTCATCATGAATTCAAGCTCGCTTTTTTATATGAACACCAAAAAATATATTGGCTATGTAAATACATAACCAAGATTTTAGTTTAATATGACATTTAAGTTTTGTTGTGATGTGGTATGTGTTGTGTACAACCTAACGAGACAACCGTGCATATATACACATATCCGACCTAAAAGAACATTTTGAACCACACATGGGCCGTTCGTAGAACGGCAAAGAAGTATACCTAGTAGCATCATACGTAGTAATATTCGATTTAGTTGGTGCTAGAAGTAGATATGAGACGGGAGCTAACGTACAAAGATTAACTTTATAAGAGAAACTAGACTCAGGATCTATCTAGTTGCATAAAATCGTGTGTAATATAATATCTAAATTGGGCGTGACTAACATATGGAGTAGCATATAAAGTACTGGAAGTTTGTAAATTCAATTAAAAAAGCACTAGAAGTAAAAATTCAATTAAAAAAGCATATAAAGTACTGGAAGTTTGTAAATTCAATTAAAAAAGCATAAGAAAAAGATCTTGATTTGTACAGCTATGCATATAGGCCAAAATACATTACTAGAGATGTAGCATTTCTGATTATCTTGATTATATGATTTTGGGGCCCATAGTAATACACTGTGTGGGATGGAGTAAGGTCCCTTCTCTGCCCCTACTAGCAGCCTTGATTGCCCTTTTTTAGTATCTTCTGGATGAGATTATTTATCCAGTTATCTCCCTTATCCTCAGTTCTTGTACTAATTTTCTCCTCAATTTTTATACATTTTTTATTACCTGTGGATATCACCTCAGCCGAGACATTAATAATACCATTGGAATCTATGTTAAAGCAAACCTTTAACTTCTGCTCACCTGCAGGGGCTGCTGGAATGTCATCTAGAACAAATGAGCCAAGTAAGATGTTTTCTCTAATGCTGTTGCTCTCTCCTTGATATACTTTGAACTCTGCAGATACTTGGTTGTCAAAATATGTATTATAAACACGCTCCTTCATGGTTGGTATGGGTGTGTTCCTCGGGATCACGACATTCATTGTCTCATAACGAAGTTGGATGCCAAGAGAAAGAGGAGTCACATCTAATAGAATCAAATCCTTCACCTTTTTATAACCATTACCACACAACTTTGATGCCAACGCTGCTGCGCCATAAGCTACAGCTTCATCAGCGTTAATGCTCTTACAAAGTGGTTTCCCGTCAAAGAATTCTATCAGCATTTGTTGTACCTTGGGAATCCGTGTAGATCCACCAACAACAACAACATCATTAACATCTTTCTTGCTCATACCTCCATCTCTCAAACAAGTCTCCACATGCTCAATGCACTTATTAAAGAAATCTGAGTTTAGCTCCTCAAATTTTGCCCTTGTTATTTTCATAGAAAAATCAATTCCCTCGTACAACGAGTCAATTTCAATTGATGTTATGGTTGTTGATGACAAATCCCTCTTTGCTTTCTCACATGCGACTTTTAACCTCGTCATTGCTCTCGCATTTATTCTCACATCCTTGTTTTCTTTCTTCCTAAATTCTTGGACACAATAATTTACCATCGTCTTGTCAAAATCCTCGCCACCCAAATGAGTGTCACCGCCGACAGCTTTAACAGTAAAGGTGCCATCCTTGCTGATATTAAGAAGAGACACATCAAACGTTCCTCCACCCATATCAAAGATGCAAACACTTTTATCTTTAGGACTGTTTATGTCAGCACTCTTATCAAGGCCATATGCAATTGCTGCCGATGTTGGCTCACTAATCAAACGCATGACATTAAGGCCAGCTAGTTGTCCGGCATCCTTGGTTGCCTGTCGTTGCTCGTTATTAAAATATGCAGGGACAGTTATCACTGCATCTGTAACTTTTGTCCCAAGATATGCTTCAGCTGTCTCTTTCAAATTTTTTAGAATCAAGGCAGATATGTCTTGTGGTGAAAATTTCTTTTCTTGTGACTCGTGTTCAAACACAAGCAATGGCTTCCCCTCAGACCCTTCAATTACCTTAAAAGGCCATGACTTGATGTCCTCATGCACTTTACTGTCATTGAATCCACTTCCCATTAAACGTTTAACATCTACAAGAAATTGACAAAAGTAACAAAGATTAGGAATCTAATTAAATTGCAAGATTCGACACAAGCAGAAGGTTAAACGGTTATACCGAGTATATACTTTTTTTATTTACTTGCTTGGGGAATACAAGCAAAAAAGAATTCACCGAAAACAGTGTTTTTAGGGTTCCTGTTTATTTGATTTTTTGCAGCCTCACCAACCAGAATTTGTGTACCATCCCAAGCAACACATGATGGTGTAATTTTGTTACCTTGTTCATTAGGAATCATCTCCACACGGTTATGTTTATCAAACCATGCAGCCACACAAGAATACGTTGTTCCAAGATTAATACCAACGGCAGTTCTACCAATTGTTTTGGACATCTTGAAACACCTAAAAATTATGAAAGAATGATATCACCTTGTTAGGGGTTGTATCGGGATAGGCACGACTTTTAGTGAGCTCCTTAAGAAAATAGAGAGAAGAATGAGAGAACTATTGATCTTAAACTTATTGATTGATTGATTATAAACTAAAGTAAAAAGTGTATTTATAATAGCTAAATGGGCCATAGGGTGACATTTGAAACGACACTTAGCTATTAAGAGTCAAACATAACAATACTTATCCTAAACACATATCCTCAAACGACTATAACACATATCTATATCTATATCTATACTAAATATAAAGCATTTAGCCTCATCTATATCTATACTCCTTATAAAGGAGATTTGGGATTTTCTTAAAAAGTTAAAAGTTGAAAAATGTACAATCATTGGAAACTAAATGTACAAAAAAATAGAAACTAAGAATCTTCACATTAAAACCGTCTACTTGAAATGCTTGAAACCGTCTAATTGAAATGCTTGAAACCGTCTAATTAAATGTGAGAAAATTTTAAAATTGTCTAATTGAATGCTAATTGAAATGCGTTCTAAATGAAACGCTTAAAATATGGAATGAATTAATGCTAATTTCATTCAATGCTAAGTTTCAAATTACTAACCCATGCCTAAATAAAAGTGACTCATTCGTCATTCATCATCAAGTAATAAAACAACAAAATAAGCAATGGGGCTCGATAACAAAAAAACATCATAGCTTAATCAAATCAGAAACATGGTAACGTTTGACCTAATACCTGTACATGTTCTAATATTGTGGCTTGTATTTTATATTGTGAAACTTAATTACAAGCTATTCATGTAAAATTATGCAGAAGTATAGGTACGTTTTGTTACTATTTGTCACTAATATATTATGCTTGGTCTAATATTGCGCTTTTCCTAATATTGTGTTTGTATTTGTATTTTTATAGACTCATCCCAAGCCTGCTCTACATCTCATTGATGTAGAAAATTATGATCTTCTCCAATATTATCTCATCACAAGTGAAGATGAGAATGATGATGAAAGATGAAGCTGAAAAAGATTTAGTTGCATCTTATAGAAAAAGAATGGTAAATGACTGTTTCTAAAAATGCTATGTAAACAAACCAAACAATAAATATACTTTTTGATTTAAAATACATAATTGTTTTTTGTCGATTAGCATTATATAAAGAAATGGATCTTTAAAAGCTATTGATGAATAATAAACTGAGCCAGAATTGTCCTCCTAAGTTTCTACAAAATCATCTTAAATTTAGCATTCAAATCACTTAATATTGGTAAGAGAAATCATAAATTCAATTTGAAATTGCATGGAAAAGCACATAGAAACATAAACACCTAGATCAGAATATTTATCATGTTCATAGTATTAAGAGTTAAGTACATCTTTGGTCCTTGTGGTTTGGTGTGTTTTCACTTTTGGTCCAAAATTCAAAAAAAGTTTGGTTTTGGTCCAAAAACATAGTTTTGTTCCACTTTTCGTCCAATTCCGTAAATTTAGACTAAAATTTTTGAACTAAAAGTGGAACGAAACTATGTCTTTTAGACCAAAAGTGTAACGAAACTATGTCTTTTGGACTAAAAGTGAAACGAAACTATGTCTTTTGGACCAAAACCAAACCTTTTTTAAATTTTGGACCAAAAGTGAAAAACGCCCCAAACCATAAGGACCAAAAATGTACTTAACTCTATTATTAATCACATGTACAACTTGCTACATAAGGTAGATTGTGGATACTAGCTTCATGTCAGTTTCGGGTTCCAATAGTCAAGGAATAGTCAAGGAATAGTAAAGAAATAGTCAAGGTAAATCTTAAACCATAACATGTATATTATCTTTGGAAGATTCTAGCAAAAAAAGAATAGCTAATCAAACATTCGTGTTATTGATTCCATACGTTTTTTAACTGTTTATGCATTCAATTCGTGGAGTTAACTAACTCTATGCATGCATGCATGGATAAATGTTGAAGCAATCCCAAGAGTTGAAGCAAAACACACACCACGACTGCTGTTTTCCACCTTTAGGTATATTCCAATTACACATGTTTTTATTTTTATTTTTGAATCAATGTATTAACTTTTGATCTTTTTTCAGTGACAGTTCTTTCTTTTTGAATAAGGGAACTCGATTGTACGATCTGCTTCAAAAAATACAGATTTTGCAAAAAACTTAAAGATATTGGAAATGACCTTACATCTATGCCTATGGTGCTCTCTTTTTTCCTTTTTTGTAAATGAGTTGTTTTTAGTATAAATAGTGGTTAATGGTTATGATCAATGCTAAATTTTGTGACCATCAATATTTAATTATGTGTAAATGCCTTTATAGTTTCAGTTATAAAAAATCAAAAGCCTCTTATGATCAATGCTATTTATGATGAGTTACAACTCTTATGATCAATGTTATTTATGATAGTTACACCTCTTATGATCAATGATATTTATGATGGAGTTACAACTCTTATGAGCAATGCTATTTATTATAAAGTTACAATGCTATATACTTGGGTTAAAATGATAAAGTGACAAATTTTTGAGACCGGGATTGATCTTTATAGAACAAGATTCATGCATCGCACCAACCCCGACTACATTATAAAGAGTTTAGCACCCTTGAAAATGTAGGAATGTCGAATGTTGAATCTAATTTAGGTAACTATGATACACAATGTTGAATAATAAATTCAGTCATCAATACCATTATAACATTGTAACAACCCAATTAATTTATCATTGTAACAGCCTCCAATAATTATTAAAAAGTGTAACTGCTAAAAATCATTACCATCGATAATGATTATTAAAAATGTGTAACCGCATCCACGATATAAATCCACACAAACCATTTCATATATGGCACACACAAATGTTATTTTACAGCAACATCGCATATCGTTATACGAAAAATTTACCACAAAATCGCATATCGTTAATTATCTGCCGCTAGGTTTTACCGGTGCTATGCACGAGTACTCGTCTAGTTTCTTGAAAAGTGAAAACTGAATCTATTTATGGAAGGAATGAAAACTGAATTTTATCATAGGAAACACAATAAATTGTAATAAACACAAAAAAACTTGTAACATTTGACTTTCAACTGATTGCCAATAAAAAATTATCTATCTATCTATCTCCATCTCTATTATTACTTTATAAAGCATTTGAGACTTTTAAAAATAGAAGTCTTAAAAAGTTTAGGAACATAAAACATTTCTTGTTATAGAAAAATTTATGTTAATTTTGTTATAAACTCAATACATACACATAATTAAAAGTTGTAACTCAAAATTTAGTATCTTAATGTGAAGTTTATTTTGTAAAACCCCATTTTGTAACATCACATAAAATTAATGCAACCCATAAGTTAGAGAAGGATAATTGATTGGACCCGAGATTATGCAGGAAACTACTGAGAAGATCTCCTAGATCAAGGATCGGCTTAAAGCTGCACGCGACCATTAGAAGAGTTATGCCAATAAACAAAGGAAACCTTTCGAATTCAGTGTGGGTGATCATGTCCTGCTCAAATTATCACCTGGGAAAGGCGTGGTACGCTTTAGGAAGAAAGGCAAGTTAGCACCTAGGTTCGTTGGACCCTTTGAGATCATAGAGAGGATCAGTCCAGTAGCCTATCGATTAAGATTACCTCAAGAGCTAAGCAGTGTTCACGACACGTTTCATGTGTCGAACCTCAAGAAATTCTTGGCTAACCCAAACCAACATGTACCTTTAGAGGAAATCTAAGTTGATGCAAAGTTGAACTTCATAGAAGAGCCTATAGAGATTCTAGAGTGTGAAATCAAGAAGTTGAAGCAGAGTAGAATTCCTATCGTCAATGTTCGACAAAATTCAAATGAGGTCCTGAATATACTTGGGAATGTGAGGATCAAAGAAAACTTAAGTACCCACATCTCTTTAGCTCTAGCACTAGTTGAATTTCAGGACGAAATTCTTTTTAAGAGGGGTAGACTGTAACCTTTGCCAATTTTCCAGACTTATGATGTTTCTATTACACAAACCCGACAAGAGACAAAAATCAAGATAGGATACCCTCCTAGGATCCTAGTCTTGACCGGCTCCCATGGTAGACAAGATGGCACATTTTTAGTATTCATGTTTTGTACAATATCTGTCTTATCCTCATGTCAAAAACACACACAACAAACATCAAAAACACACAACAAAAAAAACTCTCTCTTTCTCTTTTCTTCCTTCGTTCGGACGAGCACCTACACGCACAAAAACAATACATTTGTTCATCTTGGTTCAAAAATATGGAAGCTTAGATACATTCGGGTTTGTTTCTAGTGATCGTTTGGGTATATAAACAACATCAATGTTAGGTTAAGCTTTAATAATCTCCTCCTAAAACCACTTTGAATAACTATTTCTTCACAATCCTTGTACTTTTGTTAATATTATGATGCATAAACACTAGTTGTATACTTTTTTTTTTTTTTTGTAAATCAAAAGGTAAAAATTTATAAAATGGTTTAAAGTGGTGCGTTTGGTTCGAAATAAATGAAAAGGGAAAACAAGGAAAATGTCCTTGTAGTATTTTGGTTGTGGTGGTGAAATAATATTTTTGTTCATAAAAGCTTATAGCTTATTCGGCTTATTAATAAGCCCTTGTGTGCTTATTATGGCTTATGTGGTTTCGGTGCAAAAAGGGAATAAAGAAAACAAAGTCTTGGTCCTTTAAAACTTTCGTCCTATATTTATAGCTTATTTTGTTGCTTATTTTGGAGACTAAAAAGGCTTCGTAGCTTGACGGCTTATTTTTAAATCCGTTATGGCTTATTTGGGCTTATAATGGTTCGACTCTAAAAGGGAAAATAAGTTGTGGCTTATTTTTACCTCTTGTAGTCTCGGCTTCTTTTCGTGACTTATGTTCTAGCTTATTTTGATACTAAAAATGCTTATTCGCTTATTATATAACTTATTGGATTTATTTTGGGCTTATTGTATTTTTAAGAGTGTGTTTGGGCTTATACATGCCAACGGCCCAATAAGCTTCGGCTTATTTTTGAGATCCTTCGTTCGGCTTATTTTTCAACTTATGGGTAGTGCATATTTTAGTTGAAAAGTGTCGGTTTAAGAGGTTGGATAACTAGTTGTGGTCATTGGGTCGGATGGCCCAAAATGAGCCTATTAAGCTCGCGGCTTATAGCTTATTTGGGTACACGGCTTATTTTTTTGACTTACTACTTTTGCTTATTTGACTTTGGTATTTTTAGCTTATTGATATTATTGGATTTTTCATTATTGAGCTAACTAGTAAATTCGATATTGGGCCTATTATGGACTAAAAAACTAAAGCTAAGGATTTTGGACTAACATTGGGCCTTATGGCCCAATAAGTGAAAAGCTAGTAAACTTAAACGTTTAAAACGGAATTTTGATCGATTTATATTTATATAAGTTTAGGATAGTTAAAATGGTCGTTTGGAAAATGTGTTTTGATAAAACATTGCGTAAACGCAAGTTTTGGCATTTTGTTAGAAATTGATTATTTGAGAAAAATGTTTGGAAATAAGGTTTAAGACCTTGAAAAGCGTTTATAAACAAACGGGTCATGCCGAAATTTTATAAAAATATTATACTTAGAAAATATTTTTACAACAACTTACTTTCTTAAAAATCCGACAAAAGACGAAATAATAAAATATTATTATTTTAATAATCAACTAAAAAACCAAAAAATATATATATATTATAATTTTATAAATTATAAAACTCGTACTATTTATTTCGTGTATTTAAAACGTGTTATACTTATAATTTAATCACTTACTCTAATTAACTTGGGGCTTACCGGGTAAATTGTCGAACATATTTTAATAGCTTATTGTTTATATATTTACTTCTTATTTGTTTTACTTGCTTAATTTCTTTAAGTAGTATAAGTATATAATATCTAATGTGTATATACTTTGATATAATTTCTTTGAGTCAAACTTGTCAACCACCACACAACCAATAATACTAAAGACAGTGATACAAAACGGTTTTAAAACTCATATGCATCAACTTTAAATACACGTTACAAATATATTTCTGAGCCGTACATAAATTGCTAGGTCGTGACTGGGCGCCGTTGCACGTTGTTGTTTGACCATCTTATCTCAGCTACTATTCATCATTGTTTAAGGTGAGTTCTCGTAGCCCCGTTTTTAAACTATTTTCCTTGGGAAAAATGATACTCAAATCTTTTCAAACTGTTTTAATTTTGTGCCAAACTATTCTTACGCTTATGGACAATGCTATGTGCCTATAATTGCGTATGTGAATGCTGTTGTATATGTTCATTCATGTTATTTGGGAAATGACAAAGAACTATTAAGCCGACTTGTGTAGCTCCAGCTGGTAGGCGATAGGTTCGGAGGACTATAAGCGCTTGGGCCATTGTTGAATGGTCCGTATGACTCGATTGCTAATAAGTGGAAAGTTTTTCACAATTTGGCACCCATTGTGATGAACCTGAAGTTTAGAAGTTTTTTCAACACTATTTGTATCTTTTTTACTTTGAACACAACTTATAACAAATACATTTTAATCCTGGTTCTTTTTAATATGTTAAAGAATGTTTTTATGTTATAGACCTACTTATATTATAAAAAGAACTCCAAAAATAACTGTACACTCCTAAACAAATGACACGTTATCCTCTAAACAGTCGATAACTATTTGGACACTTTACCTTTATCTACTTATCAACTCTTTCCCAAACAAACACACCTTCATATTCACTCATTTTCTTTCTTTTCTTCTCTCCACATCTGAATGTTCGTCCGTCGATTATTTTCCTGTTAACGGGAGTAAGTATCTGGCGCGTTAACCTCTTGTCCTCACAAGTCAAAATATATAAGGTAAACACATCACTTTTTCTTTCTTTTTTAATTTGTTTTGTTCCTTCCTTTTGTGATAATTATGTTTGGTCTAATTTGGTTTCAAAGTTGTAGGCATGTTGTTCATCGTCTCAGATTTGCAGAAAAAAGTTGTGAGTGATGAGGTAATAAATTATATAACATGCTTTTTTATCGAATTTAGACTAATTACCTTTTATTTAATGCTAGCATGCTTTTTATGAGCTCATTTTTTATAAAGGGTTTGAAGAAAATTGGTTCAGATGAAGTAATATATCTTGGAATAAAGAAGATGCATACATAGTGACAATCTTATGGAAAAAAAACAGCAGTGGTAAGTTAACTTATACGATCTTTTACAAACTGTAAGGTGTGTGAGTGTGTTTAAAATGTGAGGTTGTGTGCTATCCTTTTAGATTGGGCTTTTTTGTGTGGCATGCTCAGAATAAAAAAGATGATAAGATAAAGAGAATATAATATTTTGAAACATTCTCATCATGTCTTTTAAAGATCCGTTGTTGTTATGATCTTATTTATTTTATTTTGCAGGAAATATGTACAAAGTGTGAAAGGAGTGATGGAGATGATTGTTGAGCGGATGTCCGGTGGATTTTGCCAAGGTTTATAAAATTATTGTTGTTATCATGTGTTTCGTTTCAGTTATTAAGAAAGAGCTTAAGGGCTTATTGTGTTTTGAAAACACCAAAACTGAAAGTGTGTAATTAGATATTACTATGTGGTTTAAGCTTATTAGCTCTTTTAAGCCCAAATTCATAAGCCACGTAACTTGGCTTTTCTGGCTTATGTGCATTAGTTACACCTTTACCCTCAATTCTCTTTTGTTGTAATGTTTGTTTGCTAAAATGTTTAATCCCAAACACTATTTGAAGAAGTGTATTGTTTTGATAATACATAAGCTCATAAGCTCTCTTTTGTAAAAGAAAGAAAGAATAAAGCCTAAACTCTTAAAATAAGCCATTGTAATATTATGCAACTCTCATGAAAGGTTTCACAAAAATTATTTTATGACTCGTTATTAAATTAAAACACTGTAAACCACAATTGTCTCTTTATCAATAGGTGTTAAACCATTGTTATGTACAATGATGTTCGATCAGTAGAATGTTACATTTGATGTACAAAGAGTAAACTCATTTTACACTATTGTTACTTGTTAAAGTTATAAGCTGCATTTGTAGCATGCTAATTAAGTTGGAGGTAAATAACCATAAATTATGTCATGCAATTGTTAATTGATATTTCACACATTTTGAACAAAGTACACATTTGTAGACATTATTGTCCAGACTAACTTGACAAAAGAAAAAAAATACGTAAATAAGAGTTGTCTCTTATTAGCATGTTTGAAAAAATGTTAATAATCGAGTACATCTTTGACAAAGGTGGTACGCAAAAGCATGTTGCGATGTTGCATCACAGTGTATATCTTGCGTGTTTAGAAAATGTGTCAGAAACTAAGACGTTTATTAATTATGATATATACTAAAATGCAAAACAAAAACGACCAACACATGTGTTTTTTTATTTTTTTAAAATCCGACCTCTCATCTGCTTCCATATCACTCTAGAAGTTTCATCCTCCTCATCTCCACCTCCGACCTAAATCATACCAGTCTCACATCTCTCACCTCCAACCTCGAACCTTCTAAACTCTTACCACCAAACTAACAAATGGTTAGTTTCTATTCTAATTATTGTTTCTCTTTTTATTAAGAAAATTAATTGTTGTTTGGTGTTTAAAATTCGACTATTGAGTGTTGCAAATTAAGTTTTTCTGTTAGTGTAGCTTAATTCATGTATGGTTGAATTAGGTGTTGTGATTTGAAGTAGTGTTTAAGTGACTAAAACTAATGAAATACTCAGTTTATTATTGATTCATTATATGATAATTTTGAATATCTATGTATTCTGAGTTAAAGCATAATCGTGATGTTCAATTCCCACAATGTATTCTAAATAACATCTGGAGTAAATATAACAGGTTTTTTCATGAAATGTTTGTTATGGTATTTGTTGTTATATAAATATTCTTTTAAAATTAATTTGGTGTATTTTGAAAATGAATGATTTATGTGTTGCGAGATGTAGATGCTAATTAATTTGTTTAACAAAAGTTGAAACTGGAAATTGTTTTGTAACGTATTGATCATATTTGGTTAGGAAATCAAGGGTTCTTTGGTACACCTCACTAAATGATGGACATGGATGATCGGCTTAAAAGTTTTGCACGCCTCACGATCGTCACTTCTTCACCGTACTATGGTCAGTCGCTCCTATCTTAGTCTCTATTGTTATATGTTTATATGCGCTTTAAATTCTGTACATCAGCTTAATTTTAAGCACATAATCTGAAAAAATAAGCAATCTCATTGATGCAATATATTGAATTCATTTTGCGAGTGTTCAATTTAGTTGAGCGCTTACGGGTTGTTTTGACAGGGAGCATATACTCGGATTGGTAGGCCACCCCCATAATCCAAGAAAGATGAATGTATGTCAAATGTGGAGAAGAGTCTGATCACACTGTGAGTACAAACAAAATGGTCATTTGTGAGAATGAACCAAGTTAAGACTTTCACATGAGAAAGATAACTTCAGTAGTTTGCGTGGTGTTGCTCTTCAAGAAGATACGGAGGAAACATGTAGTGCACTCTTTGGGATATCTTTTGAAGAGAAAACGTAACAAAGTCATCAAAATAATCATTAAATCCCTCTAAATAATTTTGGCATGCATATTGTTGTCTTGCCGATCAGGTAGGTTTCCTTAAAATTTTATAGCCATGTTTGGTTTTTTAAATGTTCTTTATGTAGAACAATGAATAAACTTCCATGAATTAAGCTCTGAATATGTATTCATAATAATGGTATTTGTCGTTATTTATAGGCCTTTAGGAAGTTTAGCAAGCCTATGCTTAGTAGGAAAGAGTTGTCCAAGAGTACTCTCAGAAAAGCAACGTACACATTGAAATTAATCAATGAACTTTGGCTATCATGTAACCTTTAATTTAAAACAGTAAAATGGTACCAAGTTTGACTTTCAAACTCCCTTTTTGGTTTTATGTTTTTATCATTTTCACTTGAATGTGCAATTTTTGTTTATCTCAGAAGAAGAGGCCAAATGGTTGCGGCATTACATTGACGAATCAAATTATACTGATCTCCAATGGGTAATTTTACTTCCAAATCATAGTTATTCTACACGCTAGATGATTACCAGTTTATGTTGATGAGAAATTTATGGTTAAAGAATAATACTTTTGTTTCTGTCAATATTTAGGAAATGTTTGTCCTGGCCATACAACGCTAATGCACCGAGGAACAAAAAAAGAATTGGTTACCACTGCCATAATAGATCACGATCATGTAACAAAAAAGCACATAATGGTATGATTCCGTGTAAGCTTTTGTTTTTCTTCGTTATTATAGAATATTAGCCACCTACTTCTGATTGTGGCCTGATATAGGTACCAACGCTGCACGTGTGTCAACGTCTGAATCGGGATCCAAAATCATGATTTTTCAGGGAGCGTTCGAGTGATTGAGTCAAAAAGTGGAAGAATCAAAAAAGTTAGCTGGTATGAAAGTCGAAGCTGCAATGGCACAAATTGAAGTTGTTGGAGCAAGTGAGAAAGAAGCGCTTAAACGGTCCAAAGCAACACAAAAGGAAATCGACGAATTGAAAGATTCCACTGAGGTAGCTTTGAAGCGGTACAAAATTGTCCTTTTGGTTTGTGAACATAAATTTATTTAGTCTTCAAAAACAGAATAATGAAATCTAAATGTATAAAAATAGTGAATTTATTTTATACAAGTTCAAGCTTAATTAGAAACTCACTTTAAAACTTTGGAATAACAAAAGAGAGTCTTCAGAAAAAATCAGTGACACTTGAAGACAGATTTGGGGTTTTTTTTTCGTTGTCTATTGAACTAAGAAAATTACACTATGCTGCACTACTCTCTCTCGCTTCCTGAAAAAATAAATGCTATTAATGAGACTGCTAAGAAAGAATTACAGATAAAACTTGATAATCACTTAGTACAAATTAAAAAGTGGAGAACCTCTTCCAAAAACTTGTTCAAATTAATTGATTGTTCCATGTTGTTGAACAAAAGGGGCGTTTCGATTTAATGTATATAGGGGAAAATGTGCTTAGGATGGGTTAAATCTGCGTTAGTGTATTTACCACTAACTCTGAATTAAGGGGAAGGTATACCTCTTTCTATAGGTTTGCCAAGCTGATAGTATGGAAAGCAGTTTACATCCACATCTTTAGAGACTACACCTTCCTCTATCAGATCACATTGACTTGGTGAATCACTAATGTATTATGTACAAAGTCCTCATCCCATATGGGTGAATCTCATTCTGTAGTCTAATGACATTTCTCTTGTGATTCAGTGGACAAGTCTTAAAAGGTCAAAACACTAATGACTTTTCCTCCTTGTGATTTAGTTCAATCTTTTGAAGACCAAGTTAAATTGGATTTACCTCCTGTGCATCTAATTCAGAGTATCCACATTGAGAGAGTGAAGCTGAGATTGCGTCCACTGTTGGGACACTATCCAAGGAACCCATTATTGTTCAGGGAGGTACCTAGTTTTTCTTGTATGAGAAGGATGTAAAATACTTTTAGGACCCCTTGTAAATAAAATGGTCTATTTAATAAAAGGTAAGTCAATTTAGAAAAAATAATTCTTCTGCTTCAAAGTCTTGTTTTGTTTGTTAGTAGTTATCTTCATCTCATTAATGGATTGTAATTATTATGAGGAACAATATGCTAATGATTTTGATGGTGTGGGATATCCACAAAGGAACCAATTTGGGGACAATTCTAATAGGTCAACACAGTCAAATCAATTTTTGTCCCATAAGAAGTACTTCTAGGTTGGCAAGGCTGTTTTCTATTCCAGAGCTGAGAGAGACCAGAAACCTAAATGGTACCATGCTAGTAGGCCAAAACCAAGTTTCTTAACTGGTAGAGCCAAAACCGGGATCAGCGATGAACCTTAGCTGAGGTACAAATTTTCGTTTGTATCTGGTAATAATTACCCGCTGTTTTTACACCGTATTATTATTGTCACTGATTTGATCTGAGATGGATCAATGGTTTGGCGGTTATGGTGAGGTAGGTCAGGGACCAACAGTGATCCATAACTGAGGTGTAATAAACATGTCTTGTTCGCACTAAATCAGATAAGGATATTGTGAAGACGTTTGATGCATTAGCTTTTTAATCGATTATGTAACAAGTTCACCCTTTTTGTGAGATGCAACAAAGGATTGAGGTAGATCGCCGGCTGAGGCAACAGTTACATGAGAGAGGAGGATGTTATTGCACTTGGATGTTTCATTGATACCTACTATTTCAAGCCAATTAAAGTCCGAGATTCAAGAGATGGTTAGTATACTTTTAAGGGGAAGCTTATTGTTCATATACTTACCCTCTACATGCATCACTTGAGGGGAAGCGTTTACGAGTTGCACAAGACCCCTATTAGAGGATTACAAAAAAAAGGGGAAGAAGATTCATGATGTGCAGCTTATTATTGTGATGACATGTTTTAGCATTGTTTCTTCATGCAGATTGTTTTGTAATATCAAATAGGGGAAGATTGTTGGGAATTACAGATTTGATGATTACAAAACCCACAAGCAGAAATGAAGAAAGAAGAAACAATGAGGACCTAATATGTAATAGTTAGTTAGCTTTATGAGTAAGCTAGGGTTTCTTGTAACCTCCCTCTATGATATAAAGAGGGTAGGCGTCTAGGTTACAAAAATCCATTTCATAGCAGACTTCTCCAATGAGAGTCTAGACGCTTAGAAAGCGTGTTTAGTAGTTAGCTAGTTAGTTTCTTTATCATGTTTGAATAAAGAAAACCTTATTAGTAATGTTGATTGTATTCTTATTTCATATTCCGCTGTGCTTAATCAATCAATGTTATTCATACCCTAGTTGAGTCCAGATTCTTGGATTTAACATTTGGTATCAGAGCAGGTTGCTCTTGATCTAGGGTTGATAAGGTTTTCGTGTAAATTATTTTTCTGTTTTTATTAATAAAAAGGCGTATTTAATTTTAGGGTTTTTATGCAAACCCTAATTCTTCTATCGCAGCAGTCGTGGGTTGAAGAGCAAGCAGGTTTCACACAAAGCAGCAGATTACCATATCCAAAGGATCTATGTTTTCAAGAAGTGATACATCAGGTTCGTGGTCATGTTTTTGTTGGTTTATAAGAAGTTTCGAAGCATGGTGTCTACAGCAGATTCGTTAATCCAGGAACACTAGGGTTTTTCACAACTCGATCCTAATTCAGAAAAGAGGAAAGGGAGTTTGGTGCTGATGATATATTTACTCCCTAAGGGAACAACATGTTTTGAACGTGGATTGTTATGTGTTTTCTGGATTACTGCTGGTCACAAGGATAGGTGATGACACGATCCTATTGTGTTATCTGGTACATATTTGATATGGAGGCTGCAGGTTGTAGGTCGAGGAGATAAATGAATTTGTTTTTAGAAAACCCTAATTTGTAGGGATTTTATTTACCTGATTGAATCGTCGTGTGTAATTGGTATGTGGGTATGTGGTTTGACCTTGGTGCGTGATTTGTGGAATGTACCAAATTTATAGGAATTATATTCTTCCTATATTTCTTGTAATATTTTTTAAACGCAGATATACACTTGATTATAGCAGACATTGTACGAGATTTATGGAAAGTCAATATCATGGAGTACTGGTGGTATGTTCATAGGCTGGTGTTAATTACCTCTTAAGATGGGCTTGTATTTGGGAAGAATATAATGTGGACCGGATATGAATGTTGGGCTGGATTTGAGTACATGTAAGCATATTCATTTGTTCTGGTCACACTCGGTAATTCCTACTAGTCACTTGGTTCTTGCTGGTTTCATTATGTTCCTGCTGATTGTTGGTCTCGGTTTATGCTGGTCGCTATAAGTTTCTACTGGTCGCTTAAATAGGTTCCTCCTGGTACTTATACGGTTCCGACAGGTTTAGCGATGGTTCTATTGTTTGTGCTGCTAGTGTTGATCGATATTGGACAACACATATCATAGGTCCATAGACGCCCTTGGATCTTGGACGATGTGATGCTTATGGCTTGGTTACTTTTTATTGATTTGGGTTGGTGTTCACAAGTCGTTTATTATACAACATAATAATGTCGTGTTTTGGTCCGGGACCACACCCATTGTTATATTTCGACCGGCTATGGAGAGTTTTGATCTGGGATCAGCGATGAACCTTAGCTGAGGTACAAATTTTCGTTTGTATCTGGTAATAATTACCCGCTGTTTTTACACCGTATTATTATTGTCACTGATTTGATCTGAGATGGATCAATGGTTTGGCGGTTATGGTGAGGTAGGTCAGGGACCAACAGTGATCCATAACTGAGGTGTAATAAACATGTCTTGTTCGCACTAAATCAGATAAGGATATTGTGAAGACGTTTGATGCATTAGCTTTTTAATCGATTATGTAACAAGTTCACCCTTTTTGTGAGATGCAACAAAGGATTGAGGTAGATCGCCGGCTGAGGCAACAGTTACATGAGAGAGGAGGATGTTATTGCACTTGGATGTTTCATTGATACCTACTATTTCAAGCCAATTAAAGTCTGAGATTCAAGAGATGGTTAGTATACTTTTAAGGGGAAGCTTATTGTTCATATACTTACCCTCTACATGCATCACTTGAGGGGAAGCGTTTACGAGTTGCACAAGACCCCTATTAGAGGATTACAAAAAAAGGGGAAGAAGATTCATGATGTGCAGCTTATTATTGTGATGACATGTTTTAGCATTGTTTCTTTATCATGTTTGAATAAAGAAAACCTTATTAGTAATGTTGATTGTATTCTTATTTCATATTCCGCTGTGCTTAATCAATCAATGTTATTCATACCCTAGTTGAGTCCAGATTCTTGGATTTAACAGTTCTATCTAAGCGAAAATTGTATCTAAGCATTCCAAACACGCTTTATATTTAACTATTGTTTTTTTTCATAGTCGTTCTGCTGCAAATAATCAACGTAAAATCCTGCGCTTTGCAACGGAGCAAGGGTTAAAAACCTTGTTTAATTTAATAACTCATTCGTATAAGCATAAAAGAAATTGTACACATAAATTGATGCTATTGTGCCTCATCGCTGTTATCCACGGGTAATCATCTAGTTTTAATAATTTATTTTAAAGCAGTGGGTGTGATGGATTTGTAGTCACGCGTTTTAAACAGGGACAAAGACGTTTTAAATAGAGACGAACAAAAATAAGAGTAGATATGTTCAACTTTGAAGATGCATATGAACGTGCGGTTACTCTTAAAGATCAGCCACCGATGGGACCGCCGCGCGACCAAGAAGTTTGGGTGCCAACCCATTTTCCTTATCAATACCCGTCGTTTCGTACTGAAAGCTGTTTCCCTCTCCTTGCCCCCTTGCAAGAATATCTGCTTCCCTTTATACAGGAGGGAACCGACCTTAAAGCTTTTTACAAGAGTGTATACTCATACTCAGAATCCACTAAGTAACCGTAACCTGGAGCCTGTCACCGTTAGGAACGGGGATTCCCCACTTATTTACATCTTAGTAAATGGAACGGCTACTTCTTCTCCGTATTGTCGAGTTGTTTTATCTATGCGTCCTTGAGCATTATCAAAAGGTAGACGTGAACATAAAAAATGTTTGGATAAGATTTTTACTCTTTTCATTTTAATTTTTGTTGGAACAAAAAGTGTGATGGGGTATGAGTTGGGCTTAGAACGCTTGTTGGGATGAACCTCCAAGCTCTCTTCAAATTGGATCTTGTACCTAACAAAGTAATTGATGATAACCTCATGCACCAATAAAAGAAAACCGTTAGCCTTACTGTGGGGACGGACCCTACAATTGGACTCCGGCGTGAGAGTAAGTATTCATGTTGTCAGAGAGTATGTGTGTTTTTAAAAGGTGTCAGAAATTATGTACCTTATGGTGTGTTAAAGGACTCCTATTTATAAGGGAGCCTAGTACTAGGGCTTCCTAGTATTTCGCTTGTAATTGTTAGTGGCCAAAGTGGACCATTGTCAAGCAAGGATCCGCTTGTAATCGTGGTTGCAGATACAGATTGCCTTCCGTATGTATGTTGCGGAAGTGCCTCATTTGCGTTCGTCTTGAAACATCCGGGACGCAACTAGCTTACCCTGGGCTTAGTGGCGGCTCACATGTTTTGTCATGTTGGGCCTGGGCCCAAATGTGTATAGTACGAATTAAACCCAATAAGCCCGTTATTCGTACTATACGTCATCAATTTTTATTTTTCATTTTATTCTAACTCTATTAACTTGATTAGTTTGTCACCATTTTATCGGTTAACATTTTTTATTATATTACAAGAAATTATTTGCCAATCAAATTGTTACGTATTGACCTTTTAGGTATTGTATCCGCATTTTAGGTTGTGTTTGGTAACAAGTGTTTTGGAGCGTTTAGAAGCGACAAGCGGTATAACACCCCCATTTTTGACATATAGCAGCGGAAGCTAATCTGGGGTATTATTTCATAGTACAACAGTCATAATCATAGAAAACGACTCGAAAGAGACGTTTTTAAAAGATAATTTATCATTAATTATTTCATTAGAGTTTTTACTAACAGATGTCCCAAAATCTTCATGATAACATAAAGTTTGAATGATAACAGTTTAGCTATCTTTAAGTCCGTGCCACTCCGTGCCATAAGATGTTCAGTTACCTGAGATAAACATGCTAAAAAGGTCAACACAATGGTTGAGTGAAATTCATAGGTTTATAATAAATAGTGTGAATACAAGTCATCATAAGAGTGGGTTACGTTGTTATACATCCATAAGTGTAATAATTGCAATTAGTACAATTATTATAGAAAACAGTATTATTGCGTCTAAGCTCATGGCACTCAAACTGACTAGTGTATATATCAATAATGATATATATAAAGATAATGGCCCCCGTGTAGGTAATTGCCATACACCTATGAGTTTCAAATATAGTGTGTTGGTTACCTATCCGGCTAATACAAACGGGATTCGTCAATCTCAATAGGCCTATTCACAATATTCACGTTCACTCGCAAGTGATTAATGGTCCATGATGGTGGGGGTCTTTTGGTATAAAGGGACTTAGACAACAGATGCAATAACATATCAGGATAGCATACATTTAGAAAACACTTATATTCATGGTTTATAGCATGTATCCCCCTAACGGGTTTATGAAATAGAAGATTTAAAAGTGAGGCTATGAACTCACCTTAATAGTATAGGGAAATCTAATTGATGGAAAAAGTATATCAAGTGAAAGTAACGGCTTCGTCACGCAACCTGGAGTGATATGTCAAGTCTTAGTGTGATAGTTTATATTTCAAAACTTCATAAAGTTTAACGTATATCTTTGATTTATTAAATTATGAAAATATTATATCTTTGAACACAGTACACTTTTTACCGTATAGGTAGTGTCTCCAAATTTTAAGAGCGAACACAACTGCTCCTAATTCGAGATCATGAGTGGTATAGTTTTCTTCATGAGGTTTAAGTTGTCGGGATGCATATGCAATAACCTTCTCTTTTTGCATTAACACCGCTCCTAGACCTTGATGGGATGCATCACAATAAACAACAAAATTGTTGTTTCCTTCTAGTAATGCTAAGATTGGAGTTTCATAGAGCTTCTGTTTTAGTAATTGGAAAGCCAACTCTTGATCTTCGCCCCAGATATACTTCTTGTTTTTCTGGGTTAATTCAGTCAAATACTTTGCAATTTTTGAGAAGTCTTTGATAAATCTTCGATAATAGCCAGCGAGTCCTAAGAATTGGTCACCGTTTGGTCTAAAAGAGAAAAAGCTGATATGACGTTAATGTGACAGATTTGGTCATCTCGTTTGGTAGGATTACTTTTAGTTGTGAACTAAAGTTGACAATATTACAATCCTTGTAACCGGGCAATAAAAAAAGTTAGAATCATTCATTTCATGGATATATTAAGGGTCCGTTTGTTTCATGGGTTTTTAGTGGGGTTTGGATTAAAAAATATGAAACCTTTGTTTGGTTGAAATTTTATCAGTGGAATTTGGATTTCTAAATCTAAATAAACGGGATTTGTAAAAGGGGAGAAAGGCAGGTTTTGGTAAAAGTAGTGGGCCCATAAAGTTTACTCTCTTTCTCTTTCTTATTCTTTTTTGTAGTCATAAATGTGCACTTGCGAATTGTTTACTCTTGTTATGGAGGTTTTTACTCTCATGCTTCATAAAAGGGTTCATAACTCATCTAATTTTACTTATCATCGATACTGCTCGGAATTGGAGTTGATTA
>BQNB010011726.1:65300-80712 GCA_026074375.1 Tanacetum coccineum | reverse complement strand
AAGCTTTAATGCCTCTCCCAGTTAAGAGGCATTAAAGCTTTAGGCCTACTTTCTTAGTGGGGTACTTTAGTCATTTTAGGTCGACCAAGGACTAAAAGTGGAACCAAACCTTCAAAATACGGATTTTTTTGCAATTTCGAAATTCGACGGACCAAATATGCAATTTGGCCAAACCACAAGGACCATTTTTGCAATTTACTTCACATTATATTAATTTTAAAAAACACGCTTTGCATCAAGTGTCGAACCAGAATTTATTTGTCGCAATACACCGTCGCTTTACGCGGGTATTCGTCTAGTAGATTATGATCCTTGTAAAAGACTAAAGATGCATCTAATTATAATCGATACATCTAATTGTGAGTAAGGCTGAGCATAATAGATCGCAGACTGGACCAGACCGACGAGATCAGACCGAACTGGTCCTCGGTTCATCCTTTTGTCATATTTGGTATTCGGTCTAGTCTGATTCGATTCGGTCTTACACAAAATCGGCAATTATACTTTGTTGGACCGGACCGGATCGACCCGGACATAGACCGATCATTTCGGTCCGGTTTTCGATACGGTCCGATTTTCGGACCATGATCAGCCGTAGTTACGAGTGTGTCTGATTTTAATAAATGGGAGATTATGAGTGATTAATTATTATTATTAGCTTAATTTAAGTAGAGTAGAGAGAATAGCGGAAAGTGTAGTGCTACTTCCTTTGCGTAGTAAAGAAGAAGAATCACATCACATGAAAAGCAAGCATCATCATCATCCTTAGATGCCGCTTTAATGGATCGATCTGGTACTAATAACAGCAGCATCAACGTCATTAGACCTTCCTTATCATCATCATCATCAGGTCACCTTATCCTTCCTTCAATCTCATTCTATCATTCATTTCGTCTTTAATGGATACAGATCTTGTAATTACACCTGTGTTAGGTTTTTTATTTATTTCTGCTGTCTTCATTTTCCACTCCTCTGAGGGTTTCAAGATTAAGATTTGTACCGACTCTATTAGATTTCACACGTGCAACTTCTTTAGGTCATGTGTAAAATGATTATTTCTTCGTTTTTCTTTATATTAGTGTTTGCTACTTGATGATTGGTATTTGGTAGTTTAAAATTAGTGTCCATGTTAATGAAATTATGCGATTCAATACGTCTGTGATGGCTTGCAATACAGCTGTGTTAGAGATTTTGTTTGTTTTAGACCGGCCGTAATAAGGGATTGCCGACCGAGTCGTGAGTTTTTTTTCTTTCTCGTGTTTGTGTGTGTGTCTGTTTTGGTGGGGTATATATTGGTGGTGAAGTCGATTGTCTTATTACACTAAGTTGGTGGTGAAGTTGGTTGTAGAGAGAGAAAGCTGAGGTGACGGTGGTGAATGTAGTCTTGGGTGCTCCTTATTACACTCTTAGTTAGATGGTGATTGGTGTTTGATAGCGTTTTGTTTGAAGTTAGTGATGATATTTATCCAACATTTGATATTTTTCTAGTGCTTAGTTTGAATATAGTGAATTAGTGATTTGTTATGGATTGAGTTGTTTCATTTGTGTTTGATAATTGATGTAATAGTCGTACGAGAAATGATTTATTTTGTGTGTTAGGTTTTTGTGATGATTGTATTGGCTAGGTTTGATTTACAAATTTAAATATAATTTGGATATGGATATAATGATTATATGTTTGTTCGTTTCGATCTCGTGACTGTATCTGTTTGTAACCTTGAATTTTGAAGATTTGTTTTCATATATTAGTTTATGTTACTGATTCATTATTTTATTGTAATGCAGATGGTAAGCTGTTTGATGCATCACAGTATGCTTTTTTCGGCCAAGATAGTTTAGATAAGGCTACTGATTTGGGGTGTATAGAAGTTGAACAACAAGATAACCCTTTAAATGGGCTTGGTGAGGATGGATATCGCTTGTTTGATAGAGAAGAGGTATGTTTTGTAAGTCTAATGTGTATACATTTTCCCAATGGTTAATGTAATCACTAGTTTCGGTAATTTTCTCATGGGGTTGCATACCTGCTCAATTCAGCTTCCTTAATTTTGCAACTTGTAGCTCTCTTTTCACTTGTTTGATATTATGCATGCGGGGCGGAATCCCATTACTTGTAGTTGTGTAGGGGCATAAACGCACAATAACCTGTAAATGCATTTCGAAATTTCAGTCCTCCAAAGTATATTGGTGATAGTTGGTAATTGGCAAAGGAGATGTTCCTGTAGAGGATACTTGCAAGTTAATATTGATGTCTAACGGACCCAGTAGTTCACTGGCTTTGGGTTTATCTGATATTTCATTTCCATCCTTTTGTTTTAGATGTAGGTATTCAGTTTGACTTCTGAAGTTGCTATAAAAATGTTTTGACCATCATCACATGTTTTTTCTCGTTTGTTTTTGCATATCAGCTTCTAAAGTACACTCATTTACTCTCATGGTTGCAGAATTCTATGCTAATACATTTGAAGTCTCCTTTGCTTAATCTAGTTTTGTGTTCATTTTCTATCAGCAGGAATCAGGGGTCGGGTCTCTATCAGATATGGATGATCTGTCTACTATTTTTTCAAAGGTAACCTTCAACCTTAAAGTCTTTTCAATTTGTAGTTTTATTGGTGTAGGATCTAAGTGAGCAGAGTGATAAATTTCCGCTGTACATGTTTTTTCATAGCAAGCAAACCATTTTGTGAAAATACATAAGAAATAAAAAATTATAGGGTCTAAACAAAAAAAAACTGGTTGTTTCTGCATATAAGTTGTTTGTTTATCTGAATTGATCATTTCTTTATTAAGGTGTAGCGATTTTGCTTTTAGTTTTGTATATACAATGGTTTGTTTGCAAAAAAAAACAAAGTATGCAGCGGGAAAAGTTAATGATGCCCAAATGCTAACACAGTACATTATCATAAAATGCATCCCCCCCCCCTCCTCTTTCTCTTACCTAGAATATAAGAAATTAACACTATAAATGGTCACAAATGTCGGAATCTCATGGTCTCACATGAACTTATTAAACTTGCCTAAGTAGATGTAAATTCCATGTTTGTTTCTATACAAGCTGAGCGATGAGTTATAACATATCTTTTTATGAACCAGTGAAACTCTTCTATTAGAGTATGGAAAGAAAAATGCTACAATACACGTTAATATGTTCCTCGGCTATACAATTTTTAGTTGGATCCACATTTGTATTCTAACTTGTTTTAATAGTATCTATTTACAGCGTGTATTTGAACTCTAGTCTTTAGAAAGATCTGTATGGCCATTTCAGAAACATGGCACTTCTTATCCACCAAAAGCTACTGGTCAACATTGCTACGTGTATCTACTTGTTACATATACGAACATGACACATAATAGAATTGAGTTTTGTTTACCTACTGGACAATGCTATATATGTAGTGAAGTTCAAGAAAAAGTTTAAATATCATGTTTACTAAGTTCCGCCCAGGCATGATATCTGAAACGTATAAAAAATGGATGTAAGCATTCTTGTAGAGGGCGTTTAGGAGTGCTTATTTTTTTTTCTCCTTATTTGATTAGTTTCTAGCAGTTAAGCAGTCTGAATTATCCAAACTGCTTATGCTTATCTACTATCCTGGGGTAAAGTAAACATAATTCAATACACAGGCAGTGACCTGCTTATCCTGGATTACAAGTGACCTTTTACCCTCATATTTAACCTAAACACCTTTAAAAGAGATATGCAGACCCCTGACGTTAGTCCATCCATTTCTCAGACTCTAATTCAAAATTAAACGTTAAATAAGCAATCCCAAACACTATCATAGACTGCCAATTTCATTTTGTATTACACTTTAGTACTGGCATCTCAATTGTCTCTTATCTTATTTGCCTTAGTTTTGTGCAAAAGCAAGTAAACATGATATGGAAAATATTTGTTTTGTAGATAAACAGAACAGTTTCTGGACCTAGGCATCCTGGAGTTATTGGTGAGCGAGGATCAGGATCGGGATCTTTCTCAAGGGAAAGTAAGTACTTAACTTACCAAAGCTTCGTTTATAATTCTTATGAACCCGAATCTGTGTTTCTCTAGCTGTCTGATTTCTTTTTTCTGAATAATCATTAGTATTATTATTATGATGCTCATCATTTCTACAATAAATTAAGTAACACTGTCTGCAGGTTCATCTGCCTCAGAATGGTTACAAGAAAGAGAATTAGCCGACTGGGTAGACCAACATATCTCCGACACTGAAAACTACCAAGGAAGCAGAAGATGGTCCTCCCAACCTCATCTCTACTCAGATTCACAACCATTGTACAGAGCTTCATCATACCCTGCTGAACTTCAACATCAGCTCACTGAGCCTGTTTTGGTACCCGACCAATCCTTCTCGCCACATCAGCATTCACATCTTCTCAATCTTTCTCATGCCATGACCAGTCCCCAGTTATCCTATTTAGACAGTAGCAGTAACATGCATTTAAACAGTGTTCTTCATGGATCCCGTTATAATGGTAGCAGTAGGTCCCAACTAATTCCTCCAGGCCTTTCCCGATACTCTCAGCCTCAAAACAATTGGACTAACCATATGCTACATGTGGATCATGCGGGTCTATTAAGCAACACTTTTCAGCAGAAACTGCTTCATAACGGGTCACTATCCCCTCATTATATACCACCACAACATCACTCTATTGGTCATTTTTCACCGCTGCAGTTGTGCCCACTTCCTTCTCGCCCACTACATTCAAGTAATCAGAAAACCAAAACGACGCAAAAGAACAGTAGGAACAGTGGACGTCTTTCCCGCCAGAGCTCTGATGGTAGTAACCAGAAAAGTGACAAATTTCGGGTACAATTTAGATCAAAATACATGACTTCTGAAGAGATTGAGTCTGTTCTTAGAGTGCAGCATGCTGCAACTCACAGCAATGACCCTTACATAGAAGATTATTATCACCAAGCCCGCCTTGCTAAAAAATCTGATTCGAAATCCAAAACCCGTTTTGGTCCTGCTAATCTTAAAGACTCTTCTTCTAAATCCTCGCGCAATAGTACAGAATCGAAAAATAATGGCAACATTTTCTTCATCCGTAGGCCACAACCCCTTCTTGAAGTTGATCCTCCTTCTGTTGGTGGTGGTTCGGAAAACAAAGCATCTGAGAAACCATTAGAACAAGAACCGATGCTTGCAGCTAGAATTACAATTGAGGACAGTTTTTGTCTTCTGCTTGATGTAGATGACATTGATCGCCTCTTGCAGTTTTCTCAAGATAATGGGGTTCAGATGAGACAAAGAAGGCAGATTCTTTTAGAAGGGTTGGCCACATCACTTCAGCTTGTTGACCCACTCGGGAAAAGTTCAAACAATGTCGGGTTGACTCCTAAGGACGATATTGTGTTCTTACGATTAGTATCAGTTCCCAAGGGTCGTAAACTAATATCCAAATATCTTCATCTTCTCTCACCAAGCAGCGACCTTTCACGAATAGTATGCATGACCATTTTCCGTCATTTGAGGTTCCTATTTGGCGGTCTTCCTTCTGAAGATTCAGCTTCCAAAACCGTCACTGATTTAGCCAAAACAGTCTCGGCATGTATTGGGTCAATGGATCTTAATTCTCTGAGTGCTTGTCTTGCTGCAGTAGTGTGTTCTTCAGAGCAGCCACCACTTCGACCACTTGGGAGCTCATCTGGTGACGGGGCTTCAGTTATTCTTAAATCAGTTTTAGATCGAGCCACTCAATTATTAAGCGATGCTCGAGTGTCAAGCAACCCTAGATTGCAAAACCCAAAGCTTTGGCAAGCTTCATTTGATGCATTTTTTGGGCTTCTTACAAAATACTGCCTAAGCAAGTATGATAGTTTAGTGCAAGCTATGTGTACAGAGACCCCACCGAGCACTGAATTTGTTGTTTCAGAGGCTGCACAAGCTATCAGTAGGGAAATGCCGGTTGAGCTTCTCCGTGCTAGTCTTCCACACACTGATACTAGTCAGAGGAAGATGTTGGTTAATTTCTCACAACGGTCCATGCAGGTTGCTGGTAATAGAGGGGCCAGTGGTCCGGTTAACCCTGAGTCGGTAAGAGCATGAGTTGGATGTTATGAAAAGTGTTGTACAATGACTTTATATGTTTTTTGGTCATATTATGGTACCAAGTGCTGTCATGGATGGTTGACAACTTTAGGTTATAAATGCTCTGTGTATGTTTGTGTTGGCCCAGCTTTATATGTGGTCACATATTGGTGGTTCTGGCGGATGACGGTGGTGGCGTGTGCAGATGGTGTTTGATGGTATCGATTTGATGCTTATACTTTAAGTTATAAATGCTCTGTGTATGTTTGTGTTGGCCCAGCTTTATATGTGGTCACATTTTGGTGGTTCTGGTGGATGACGGTGGTGGCGTGTGCAGATGGTGTTTGATGGTGTCGATTTGATGCTTATGCTTCTTCACCTTTGATGTTTTAACCGGGAAGAGAAGCTTGTGTTTCTTCTGAATGTAGGGTAGTTGTAATCTAAGCAAAATCTAACAGGTATGATGACGACTTCCGTGTGTACACTGGTGGGAGTTGAAAAGGGGAGGCATGTTTTTTTGGCGCTCCCGGTTTCATACATTTAAATCATGTAATGTTCTTAAGTACTCTTGGATGTTTTTACTTCGCATTCATGTTTACAGTTCATGTTGCTTATGTCTTTATACTTGTGTTGAGATGGCGATTTACTCTTTTCAGAACCATCTAATATGTTACAAAGTAAAAACTTTATATGGAGATTATTGAAGTAAGAATCTATATTCTTTTAAATAATGCAGTTGTGATGGTTGGTGTGTACGAACAAAAGATCATGCTCGTTTAGATAAACGAGCCGAGCTTTTAAAAGGCAATATTCGGCTCGGCTCGTTCGAAAGCTCGTTTAGGTACTCGAGTCGAACGAGCCGATCGAGCTTGTCGAGCTTAGCGAGTCGAACGAGCTAATCGAGCTAAACTTCTAACTTTTTTTCAAACTTTTTTTTTTACATTTTAATTAGTATTGATCATTTAAATTTAATTCAAAACAATAACTATTAAAGTGTCAAACTTTATTAGCATCTAATTAGATATCTTATAAAAGTTATGTCAACCTTACTCTTTTAGATTTGCTTTTATATCTTCTTTCTTTCCTTTAACTTGTGTTCATCTTTTTATGTGGGATGCATTCTAGTTTATAATTTTGTATATTCCATCTAACACTAAAAATTATACATAAAATAAGCTTAAGAAGTAAATGAACTTAAAAATATAAATCATCCAACGATGTATTTTCATAAGATGATTATAGCACATCTAAATCGTTATATAGTGCTACTTAATTTTGATTTATGTTGTATATAGTTTATCGAAAATAGGCGCTATTGCATGGTAAGGCATATAATATAACTTGACGCTTAAAGTATAGGTTTTGTCAAAAAATTTATGGTAAGCTTACGAAAGCATATGCATAGAGACGAAATATTACATAATACTAAAAGGATAATGATTGATGTTTAACAACTTCGTAAGAAAGGTTTAAGTTAGATTAAGAAAAACTAATCTCTATTGTTTGAACTTTATTTTATTGTACAAGCCTAATAATACTATTTATTAAATGAAGTAAAAAATACATTGAAGAATAAAGATGTAAATTATAGTATGAACATGTACATGTTTGATATAATGGTATATATGTTATATTAAATACGTCGTACATCAAACCGATTGATCTATTGAACTGATAGTTCAACCAATCCAATCGATTAACCCGGTCTAAAAAACCTTTGGTTATACATAATTTTCAGTAGTTTTATTTAGTATATAAACGATACGTGATATACTAAAACGTGAAAATGTTTATACAAAAAACGTGAAAATATCAATGGGATTTTCTAGAGACAAGCTTATATAGTTGTGATATTATGGTTAAGTGTTCCATGTAATATTTATATATAAAACGTGAAAATATCAAGACGCAAATGCAAAATGTTTCGAAGAAAAAATATTAAAATGTATTAAAGAACATACAAAAAAATAGTGAAACTGAAAATAAAGCATTACATCATTTATGAGATAACTAACAATTCACGTTATTCGTCAAGTAAAATTTCAGCCATCACGTTGAAGTTAGAGTTCTCTTGCCAAGAATTCCTCTTGCTCCATCTAAAGATATGTTCCCTTTCAAACTAAAGAGAAAACAATTCCCTGTGCGCCATAGCTTTGTGATGACTATCAATAATTGATGTAAATGTTTTATTTTCAGTTTCACTAAATATTTTGATATGTTCTTTGATATATTTTGAGAATTTTCTTTGAGTTGAATTATCACATGTTATAACTTTTTGCAATTATACTTGATATTTTCACGTTTTATGTATAAACATTACACATAACACGTTACCATATTATTACAACTATATTTATGTGTCGTTAAAAAGACCCCATTGATATGCATACATACTCGCATAGTTTTAGTGATGTGTGGAGCACAATTGTACCAACCGATATGGACAGTTTTTTTATAGGCTAATTGGCCATTTGGATCTCAAATAAGCCTTGGCTTATCAATTTGTTTCTGTTTTCAAACTAAAAAGTATATGTTTTTATTTGTACATATTAAAAAGTAGATTGTTTAAATATTCAAATGGTAGTATAGAATTATTTTATGAATCATTTAGTATTTTTGAAATAACACGGTTGCATAAATTACAAGTATCTCGATAATAAAAGTTGTCATTTACAAATATTCATAGATCAAACTTAAGGTGTAGTAAAGGGTATTAAGAAGTATTTTAGGCAAAGTACATTACTTAGTTTTAAGTTCCAAAATTCTTCACACACTTTTTAAAAGTAGTATGGATATTCTTTTTACTAACTAGAAATAGTTAGACAAAAAAATAAAAATAAAAACTTTGAAATATCAAAAGAACAAGAGAGGTTAAATTACAAGAGCAACATGACTAGTAGATTTATCCCACATCGCTTGAAGAAGAAAACTTTCATGGGAAAAAACTCTATATAAGCAAAGCCCCCACCCCCTTTTAAAACTTAGTTAAGCTTTAGATTAGATGCTATTAATCATTGAGCTTATAAGTTACATAAATTGTGTGTTCCTAAACAAGCTTTATTGAGCTTATAAGTTACATAAATTTAGTTTGAGCATTAAAACAATTTTTATAAGTGTAAACGAGCTTTCGAGCTCGAGCTTGAATTAATAAACGAGCCGACGATATTTGATGTTTTATACGAATATCTTAAGCTTGAAAGTTAGTTTATTGTAGGAGTACAAAAAAAAAAGTTGAAAATCTTAAACGAGCTTCGAGCTTCGAGCTCGAACAACAACAAAATATTCGAGTTCGAGCTCGAGCCAATTTACAAAAGTTTATTCGAGCTCGAGTCGAGCTTGAGCCGAATAGTTATTAAACGAGCCTAGCTCGTCTAGGCCAAAACTCGACTCGGCTCGGATCGTTTACACCCCTATTCAGAACCATCTAATATGTTACAAAGTAAAAAGTTTATATGGAGATTATTGAAGTAAGAATCTATATTCTTTTAAATAATGCAGTTGTGATGGTTGGTGTGTATTTTTTTCGAGAGAATTGCAAAAGCCGTGCTTGTGGTTTGGCTGAATTGTAGGCGCAATCCCTATATCTTCGAAAGTTGGTGATTAGATTAGATTCAGGACATTGGAATCAATCTCGTACGAGAAGCCTTTGTTTCAGAGTTAATCCTTACGAGGATGGGTGCACGGGACTTGCTTGGATTTTGGACAGGCACAAGATGTAAGCTTAAACAATGTATCCATTTTGCAAGTATGCAATCTATTTGCTTATCTTCTATCTAGTTGCTTATTTGTCTTGAGCTGAAGGGGCTTGGCAATCGAAATGCGATCATCTTTGTCGCGGTAGTTTTCAGAAATATTATCTAGTTGTGTAAAAATAGGTGTTGTTCACTCTAAGAAGGTGTAAATTTTAATTCAAAAGTGAAACTATTTCAAATATTTGTTAATAACATTAACGCAGTAATTAATACATAAATTAGTTTGCGAATCTACTTTTTTTCCGAGAAAACCAAACAATCACAACTTTTAACAACCTTCGATAGGAGAGGCAGACAAATAATTTTGTTAAAGATTTCAATCTTTTTTATAAATGCACTCGGCCTCAAAAGTTCTACATATGGCTTTGTTTAATTTTTCGTAAATACACATGGTGATATTGTGTTCTTGTTCCGTCCCTAGGACCAACAACCATGAAAAGTGTTTGCAAAAGCATATTGTAAGCACAAAATGAGAAGTGTTTGCGGAAGCATGAAAAACACATCATGAGAAGTGTTTGCGGAAGCATAAAAAACCCAACATGAAGAATGTTTGCGAAAGCATTAAAAGAATAAGCGCGAGACAGATACATGATGATGTTTTGAAACCTCATTTAGATGGATATGTCACGTATAGGTGGTATATATGGACATGAAACCATAGTTATTTTAGTCGTAAGCTTCTTGATTAATTAAGAAAAGATTAAAAGCAAAACATCTACGAGTTTAACAAGAATGCAGAAATCAAGAGACTGACAAGGTTTTTTATTGCTAGCTTATAATACGATCAATCCAAATAATGTTCAAGACAATGTACGTGATGGTGTTCATCAGTCTATTTGATTTTTTTCAGCTTTTGGGCGTGACATTTGCTATTTTTAAGATGTGAGATTGTTGGTTTAGTAGAATGTGATGTAGTTAGTAAATTTGGTTTACAGGTGTTCAGGTTTAAGGGGTGCGTTGGAATTTTAAGTTGCCACATTTATCGGATTTGTAGTTAGACTACTATTGTAGAATTATGAAACTTATACACTTAATGCTCTATAAATACTTTTCATGTCTCTTTTTAGAGGGTGTGATTGAGTACCGTTTTCATTTAAAAAGTTTTTTTCTCTCATTCACCACTCTCTTTCTAGGTTTCTCACACTAGAACCGAGATATGGATCTCGGTCCATATCACCTCCACAACCCCCAGATCCACACCTGTCAACCTATATTCAATCATATAAGTGGCATCACAGTTTGGTTTTAAATATTTGGTTAGTTTTTGTAGTCTAAATCTATTTTGACTATTTTAAGTAGTCATATTTTTCTAGTCTTATATACATATGGATCCACTTTTTATGGTCGACTAGCAGGGTATCAGTGTTGCGGCGGCGGATACCTTTTTATTAAAATTCGTGATTTCATGTTTTGTCTTATAATCAATAAAAATGAGAAGTCATAAATACCTTTTAAGTTAAAATTTTATTTCCCGCTTTTGTATACCCACCTACCCCACACATTTATTATACCCACCTATCTAGCGTACCCCATACATTTATTATACCCAGCTACCCCCACCCACCCCTACATTTTTTACACACACATATACCTGGTCAACCCCTTCTTACTAGTGCTCGACTCCTTTCACTTGACTCCACCCTCCACTCAACTCCTCCATTTTTTTCAAATTTTTATTTAACTTTTTTGAATTTTTGATTTGTAGTTAAAAGACTAATCCTGATTTGTACTTAAAAAAGTCTAATCATTTTAATCATCTCTTTTTTCTATTACAACATAGATTTCTTTTAGTTTTTTTCTTGAACCGTAATTTGTATAAATATCTATTTCTTTATTTCTTTGTTTTTACAAATAAAAAATGCATAAAAACTAAAAAAAAAACTTAGAAAAGATGAAGGAGTTGAGCCGGAGAAGGTGAGCAATGGAGGGTGAGTCGAGTGGAAGAGTTGAGCAGTGGAGGGTGGAGTCGAGCAGTGGTAGGGGTTGAGCTGTTGTATGTGTGAGTTAGGTAGGTACAATAAATGTGTGGGGGTAGAGTCGAGTGGTGGGGATTGAGCAGATGTATATGTGAGTTAGGTGTGTAGAATCTCGATTCACGATCTCGGAAGGTCGGGGAAGCTCAAAATAAGAATAAGCCATTATTGAGGAGAGAACTTTATTTAATTTTGAAGTTTTATTAAAATGGAAAAAGAAAGGGAAATTACAAATGTGAGTTTCACCCTCTAATATTGATTAGAGGGGAGTATTTATAGTCTAAACACAATGACACTTTGGACTAATTACACTTTTAATTCTTGTGTTTTAACTTTAACTTAAACTAGTGTAATTTTCATATAGACACCATATTTTTTTATCCTAACAATCTTCCCCCAATATGGTGGCATATGGAATTACTTACAATGTATCCTACAAGTTCAAATAGCTAAAGATAACTGCAGTTTGCTTTGTCTTCAACATGTACTTTAGCTTGAATCATTCCTTTACTTGTAGAGAATACAATGTAATTTGCTTCCCCCCAAACAGACAGCCATTCGAAGCAAATATGAAGCTTTGATGTAGTTGACAAATCTTCTAACTATGACGGTTTAAGCTCGCAGCGGAATTTGTAGAAGAAGAAGTAAACCACACTTAGCAGCAAATCTGACTTCTTCATTGCGGATTAGTAGCCGATCCATTTAGGGGAACATGTACAGACTTCACACAAACAACTCATAGAAGAAAGAAACTCCAAGTCAATTAAGTCCCGGATGTACACATTTCTTCCCCCTGGTTGTTGCATCTATCGAACACTTCTTCCCCCTGATTATTTTTGATGACCATCAAACATAATCATAATTCGGTTACGTCCGAATATTCGATAGAAAAATCATGTGTGAAGTCGCTTCTCCTCAGACTTATTCAATTCCAACCTCGTATTCTGTTGGCTCTTTGTAATAATTTCTGATGGAGAAAATGCATTATCACAAACTTGATATTAAAGTAAAATAACCCAAACTTGCGACTTATGTCTTGTACTATCTACGACTCCAAACTTATACTGAATACTACAACGTAATTCCTTGAAGTATAAGTAGACCAAAGTCTCTTGACAAATCCTCAACTATATGAGACACTGAGCACTACAACGTAACTCCTTCAAGTGATAGCAAATGTGCGCATTGAGCACCAATTTCTGCATTTATAAATCATACATTGCTAGATTTGACAAGTTTTCATCAACACCGGTTATAAGCTCGAACAAGTTATCTTTAAAAGTCATCATCCAACCAACCCCGACTTTTAAGATATGATAAGTACACGCACCCGTGAAATTCCACTTCTACTTCAAATAAATGATAACGAATCATCCCCGTAATCAATTCTTGCGGTTAAATCCCAAGACTAGCCTTTTGAACGGTTTTTGTAAATCTTTTATCCGGATCATTTTAAGCAATAAGTGATGTTTTTGTTTTTGCGTTTTAAGCCGTAATGGTCCAAAATTCAGCCTATATCCTATATTAAGAAAGCATTTTTGGATATGTGATTATTTCAGCCCAACTTCAATCTTGTATTAATTCAGTCCAAAGAATTATTTTGGTGTAAGGCCTAACTGTTAGTCCAGTTTCTTTGTTTACCAATGTCCGGCCCATGTAATCACTCTTACCAACTGACCCGGCCCATTGTCTTTGATACCAACTGACCATATATATCATTACAAGTATAAACCTAGTCTTATTTGTATATCCCACAAACCCTAGTATCATAAAAACGTCCGCCCCCTCTCTATGATAACACATCTCAGTTCTTAAAACATAGACATTTCACATTACATCTTTTCATCTACACAAACCAAACCTAGTTACCCTTATATTTACCTTACTTTTGTTTCTTCCATACGAAACTAAAGACAAACAGATACTCTCGTTGCATCAAATAACCACTGAAATACCAATAAACCAAATCACCACAAACACTAAAGCCCATGATCTTGTTCAATTAACTCAAACCCACAAAGAAATCAAATACTTTTTCGGCTTTAAGATCTTTAAAATGATCTCGGGTAGGTTTTTTAACTCTTGCTTTTGCGTGTTTGAAAGCTTCAACAAGTGAGCTTATGCTCAAATATCTAAGTCCTAACAACAATGTATGCTATCTGCCAAGTAGAAATGAAAACTTAGGTATGTTGATTATGAAAAAGAATTAGTACTCTTGACAGATTTTAACTAATACAAAGGCAAACCAAAGAGTCTCTAAACTACTGCCTTACTCCACCTAAAATAACACTAAATCAAGGGTCATAAGCTGAATTTAGAGACAAAAGCAAATAAGCATTTATGAAACTGAATTGACACCACAGTTTCAAAGACAACTTAAGAAAAACCTTAAAACAAGCTTTGACACTTAAACAACTAAATAAAAAGATTAACAAGACTTATAAACAGCTTATCAAAGGTGACTAAATGACCCACTGGTTTTTATAACCAGTTTTGAACCATTTTAAAGGTTGTCCCAAACACCCCTTAATAATTCTCTTTTTGATTTAAAACTGATTAAAGGGGTTTGAAAGCACAAAACTTGAAAACAGATTAACAATAACTTAATTTAAGCAGCTTAAAACAAAATTCAAGAGCTCATAAGCACTTTGAATAAGCAAAGATTAAATAAGCAAATTTGAGCTTATCTTGGTCGATTTGACTTAAAACTCCTATTAATTCTTTCAATTTTCTCAAGAAAACAATAAAAAGCATTCTAAATCATAAATAAGCAGAATGAAACAATAATAAGCAGTCTATAAGCTAATCTATAGTAGAAGTAAAAAAACAGAAAATGAGAAGGAGACTTACAAAGGTCCAAATGACAAGGAACCTAGATACTAATCCTAAAAACCCCTAAGTCTAAATTTCTGATTCTATTTCAACCCAATGGTCCATCCAGAATTGACCCAAACTCCATGCTTATAATAGGCTTAGTTGACTTTTTTAGAGATCAAACTTTGACCAGATTTTCGAATAGCACTCAAGCTATTAATTAGCTTTTGTACTCAAAAAAATCAGCTTTTATGAAGATTATAGGAACCTTAAAACTACTTTTCTATGATTTGAACAACAATTAAGGGAAATTAAAAGCATTAAAGTAAAACTTGAACTTTCATTAACTTTAAAAAAATGGAATACAATACTGAAAATTAGAAGACTGAAATTAATTAAAATACATAAAAAGATTAATTAGAACTTAAAAAAGTTAGATCCTTTTGTTGGCTACATTGATGGGGTATTTATACCCGAAAATAAAAATCTTCAATTCTCTCACTTGTGCTAGTTTGCTGAGGTAAAAAAAGAGACATATGTGCTTGTTTGGAGAGACAAAAGCCTGAAAATAAAGTCCCAGCCATAGATTTGGGTCTGTGTACCTTAGGATCACCATCTCCACCCTTTAATCTACTCGGTTTGTGGTTAAATGAGTTTGAGGGTTTGGCAAGACTAGTCCCCCAACTCTTGTATCTTTATTTCCAAATTCGTCCTTGTGGTTAAATGAGTTTGAGGGTTTGGCAAGAAAGCCCCCTCAACTCATATAGGTGACTTGCAAAGTCAGTCCTTGTGTGTTATAACTTTAAGGGGTTGGCAGAATTGCCCCCTTAAG
>BQNB010011726.1:0-60496 GCA_026074375.1 Tanacetum coccineum | reverse complement strand
CTCAAACACCTAAATCCATTAAACGATACAATCGACCAAAATACTTCGCGAAAACTGACGAAAAGAAATGAGCAAAATCTCAAAAGCCGAAGATAAATAATCCACATTACCGTAATCGATACGATATATATATATATATATATATATATATATATATATATATATATATACACACACACACATAAATACTTAATACTTTAAATAAAATAATAATATTTTATTACTATTTTCGTCTTATTATCGGGCTATCGGAGTGTAATGTCTCGTCATTAAATATGCCCAAAGGCTTATACTTTGACACTTAATCTCCCATAAAACTATTCTTTACTCCCCCAAATAGAATTGACACAACGATTTTAAATATAAAAGTTTCTAGAACTTATATCCTTCGTCTTATATTAAAATTTCAAGTAAAATAACTATTTATTATTAAACATTTGAAAATTTTATCCCCTTTTTAGCATAATCTCTAAGTATTTAATTCTTTTGAAAATCCGCATGACCCGTACGTCTTTACGACTTTTTCCAAGGTATTAAACCTTAATCTAAAACATTTTTTTCACAAACCCGACATTTTCCGACAACATCAATATTTTCAACACATTTTATCAAAACATAGCAACATAGCCTCCTTTACATCCGATAAGTCCAACAAAATCCCTCTTAATCCAACACAAGTCCTTTAGCCCATTTATAAAATCCTCAAACTCATTTACTTGTTATTGGGTCATATGGCCAATTATGGCCTTAAATACTGTAGGAAACTAGAGGGGGGGGGGGGGGTTGAATAGTTTACTGGTTAATTTGTTGTTTTAAAATTTTGATTAGAAAATTGTTAAATTCGAGTTGTATGTCAATCAATCAACAATATTAATCACAACTAAAATATCTAATATAATGAACTAAGCAAACAATAACAGTAAAGAGATAGAGAAAGAAACTATCAAACCAAGGCATCAAGATTTATAGTTATTCGGCAACGAAGCACCTATTCGTTCCTACTCCACTCCCCGAGTCTCCACTCGAGATTTCACTATGTCAACAAGCTCCCTTTAGGCGAAGAAAACCGCTTACACGTCGCTTACTTTCTTTTCTGACACTAAGCTAGATGTCGAGTCTTAATCTTAGCTAGAACCAATCTAAGACTTCACAAAGTCTTTATATACTCACAAGATATATACTCTTGGATTGACACACAATCCAAATCACACCAATACACAATTTACACTATTGGATCTACACTTAATCCAATTTACACAACAACACAAAGTAAATGTAATGAAGATATGTGATCTTAAGGAGGAAGAGAGAGATCACTTGATAACAAATCATATGTAGAAGAATACGATTGTTCTTCTCTTGCACTTGATTAGAAGAAGAAGGGAGGAAGAAAGAATTAATCACTTGAAAACAAGATCAAGATATGTTAGTGATCAAGATATGTGTTTTTGAAAGAAAGGAAGAAGAGAGAATAACAGATCTGAAAAAAATTCGTGACAAGAGGTTCTGTTTTTCAGATGGGGTGGCCCAGTATTTATAGGCACAAAAAAAAGAGCGTTGAACCGGCGGCATAGTTCCTCCTAATATTACGGGGGGCCGCCAGGCCTATAAGGGGGCCGCCATAGACTACGCTCCCCTTTTTGTCTTTTTGTGGGGAATGTGTTATGGTTTTGTTAGATCACTTCATTTTTTGGGGAAAAAATTCATGTCCCGCTGCACTCTCGCGCAATTAATTTTAATAAAAACTGTCTCTTTAGAAATAATTATTTTTTCGCGGCGCTCCCCGCTTTCTCTTGTAAAAAATACTTTTGTAACAAATGTAAGATTTAGGACAGAAATTATTTCTTGATCAACTAATCATGTTTTTATATTTTTTTATCCACACCTTTAAGTGATTAATCTTAGTAATTGGAATTTTACGATTTGTAATTATAAAGTTTATATTTTATCGTAATCGTTTTCACATTTGTTTTTAGCAAAAAATCATCGCAAGAGGTCGAAAAAAATAATAACGTTTTAGATATTCTAATAATATATATTTAAAAAATTAAACATTATTTGTATTAACAAAACCATTTTTGAAATTTACTCATGACATGGATCCAAAAGTAAATATTTGAAGGTTGGGGTATCCAATATGCATCCCTTGTGAATACACATGAGTTTGGTGGGAACAATCCATATATTCAAAGAATATAACCAACACTCACATTTGCCTTATGTAACAATATTCCCATATTGTTAACTAACAATTGACATATTTAGAATGATAAATCATTCAAGGTCTAAACATGCAAATATAGAATAACAGTTATTATATGAATGAAAAACAAACATCAAGTATCTTTTATTCATCAGAAAGTAAAAACTGTCTTACAATTCCAAATTATCCAAATACTAATAAACACATATTTACATAAGACTACTAGCTGGTATCATTATTATTTTCTCAGTCAATTCAGAATGTTTAGGAAATGCTAAAGCCTTTGTGAAAGGGTCAGCTAAGTTGTCATCCGTGTTAACTTTTTCTATCTTTACATCACCCATTTCTATGGTTTCTCGAAGATAGTGAACTTTTGCGCGAAAATGTCTTGCACCTTTAGTGACTCCATGATCTTTCGCTATTGCTATGGCTCTAGTATTATCACAATATATATTTATTGGCTCTTCAAATGTGGGAACAACACCAAGCCCATAAATGAATTTACGAATCCATACAGCGTCTTTCGATGCGTCAAAAGCAGCGATATATTCAGCATCTGTAGATGAGGTTGCAAAGATACTTTGCTTTGTGCTTTTCCAGTCAACATCACCTCCATTTAAAACGAATACATATCCAGTCTGAGACTTCATGTCATCAGCATCCGTCAGATATCCAGCATCAGTGTAGCAAGAAACCCTGAGCTCTCGTTTCGTATCACCTCCGTAAACAAGAAACATATCTTTAGTATTGCGAAGATACTTCAGAATGTTCTTAACAGCAGTCCAGTGAGCATCACCAGGATTCTGTTGAAATCGACTTGTTATGTTTTGAGCGAACGCAACATCAGGACAAGTACATCTTACAGCATACATAATTGATCCAACAGCCGAAGCGTATAGGATATTTTGCATGCGTTGTATTTCAGCAGGTGTTGAAGCACCTTGTGATTTACTAAATTTCAGCTTTTCTTGCATTGGGATCGTTCCACGTTTGGAATTTTCCATATAATATCTTTTCAAGATTTTCTCAATGTAAGCACTTTGACATAAACCAATTAATCGCTTTGATCTATCTCGGTAGATCTTAATTCCAAGAATGTATGCAGCTTCTCCTAAATCTTTCATAGCAAAACATCTTCCAAGATAGGATTTTACATCTTGTAACATTGGAATATTGTTTCCCATGATCAATATGTCATCGACATATAAGATTAGGAAAGTGACATAACTCCCACTAGCTTTTACATATACACATGGCTCATCACGATTTTGACTGAATCCAAATTTCTTAATTTCATCATCAAATCGTTTATTCCATTGCCTAGATGCTTGCTTAAGTCCATAAATGGAACGTTTCAGCTTGCATACTCGGTTTGGAAATTTCTGGCTAACAAAACCTTCAGGTTGCTCCATGTATACCTCTTCATTGAGATATCCATTGAGGAAGGCAGTTTTGACATCCATTTGCCAAATCTCATAGTCATAAAACGCAGCTATGGCTATAAGAATCCTAATAGCTCTAATGTCTGCAACAGGAGAAAAGGTTTCTTCATAATCAATCCCTGGGGTTTGAGTGAAGCCCTTTGCTACCAGACGAGCTTTATAGGTGTGTACAGCTCCATCCATGTCGGTCTTCTTTTTGAAGAGCCATTTGGTCAAATATGCAACATACTTCTTTAATGGCACACCATACCTAACTTACTTTGACTAATGACCATAACCATGACCATCCCCAAGACCATGCTTTGTCTCTTTGAATACTTTCTTGACTTTTGACCTGTGATAGTATTAGATACATACAATAACGAAAGTGAAAGACTCATACAACATCTACACTTAGAGAAAAATCAAACAAAACCCCTCTTTGACTCCTATAGAGCTCACGGCTCAAAATCATCACCCAACCAAACCCATATCAATTTTTATACAACCCATACACTCCTATATACACCTATTCTAAGATATAACTAACATTTGCAATCATTGAATCACCATTTCCAATAATTTCTCAAGTTAAAGAAAGCTAGGGTTTAGTTAAGGAAAGGGGGGCTAGGTTTCCTTAAGTAGCAAGCTTAGTTTAGTGTGGCTAAACAAGGGTTAGTACTTGTACACATCAACATCTTACCCATAAGGTATACTTGAACTCTTATGGTCTTACAATATTCATTTATGCATAATATTATTCCATTAGGCTTAAATCACCATTTATATCATAACATGTAAAGAGAAGTTTTTATTTGTTGTCTATCATAATGTACACTTTTATTATATCTTAGATGTTGTAAATGACATCGATGTAAAAATGTCACACAAGTGAGTTAACACTCTTCGTTAAACAAGACAAAGGATTATGTATTAATTAGGGTTTTCATAGTATTACATAAAATTTTTTTTAAGTAAAGAAAAATACTTATGACAAGTAAGGTTAATTATGACCCTATGTTAATAATTGTATGGTTGCTAAATAAGATGATATATTATAAAATGAAATATAAGACAAAATGGTGTGAGATATTACAAAAGGGAAAAGTATGAAATCAAAAGATATATATGGACTTAACAAACTAGCATAAACATTTCTGTCCAAAACGACATTTAACATATCCATATAAATAATTTTATAAGATACTACATTCACTACTAATCCGAAAGATAAGAAACTGTTAAACGGATATAACGAAAAAGATACGTTCAAAAACGAGTTATTACGTTAATAAATTGAAGTAATAGTAAAAGAATATTTTAAAAACGTTTTTATTAAAAATTATACACAGCAAGTGATTGATATTTTAAACAAATAACACATATTTTTTAGATTCCCAAAAATGAATAAGTAAACAGAATTTTTCAAATAATAACGAACGAGTTAGGAATTTCGCGAGTTTACGACTACTAATACTTTTTATAAAACTATTTTTATGAAAAGTTACTATATCATGACAGAAGGTTATATTTTTGTAAACCTCATATAATAAATAGAACTTTCCAATACAAGAACGTCCTCGAAAGAATCATTAAAAACAGGAGCTATAACGAAAAAAAAACGACTTTGACGGGTTTTACGACAATTAAATCGAATAAAATATACATAAGGTCTGATGTGGAACAGTATTTTTTACTGTTTCCACCAGTAGGTCCGAAATTCGCAAAAGTCAATTTAGATAACTTCGACTTGATACGAAAAGATGGAACATAAGAAACGCAATGAGATTCAGGTTTTAAAAACCGCGAAAGTTACGCCATTTTTTTCTAAAACTGAATTTATAAACGTTTTAACATGTTAAACACAATTTAACCAAAACCATTAGTTGGTGATTAGCTATCTAGAATATTAAGTGGTTATCAAAAGTACTATAATTACTAGGGATGTTCATAATTAGGCCTCATCGGATGGCGTTTTCGACGAGTTGTTTGGATTTATCTATTTAAAGTGTCCTAACTCCTCGAACGGCATTCATGACCTCTTTATTTATGTTAGCCCGAACGATAGTACGATTATAATTCAATAGGATTCCCTTCAATTGTTATCAATTAAGTACACGGTACTTATACACCTACGATAATTTAGCATGCATTCGATCCTTTTTTACGTACCATTATCTCTACATTGGATTATCGAACTCAAGGTGAGTTCATAGACCCCACTTTACATGCTTTTGTTTACAAAGTTTTTGGGTGAAAAACAATGCGATGTTTTTTACAACTGGACCTGACAATGTTAAGTTTCATATTAGATCACATGGTTGCCTAAGTAGCGATAACCCAATCTGAGCCCATTATCATGAACTGTTAATTACGAGCGCGAATGTTATGAATAGATCTATTGGGTTTGACAACCCCGTTCGGGTGATTAGCTATCACTAGCGAAACGAACGTATACCATGTCGAATATAGGATGTTGCGGGTAAACCATCACCACGGGCAAACGCCATTAATTTGGCTGTCCATACATTGTCAAGCATCAGTGCATGAGCTTAGAGCAACGTAATTACATTTATATGATATCTGCATCTGTTTCATTTATCATACACTTGGGAGATCGAATGTGGTCCTACAAAATATGATTTTATCAAACTAGGAATTCACCAACATTATTGTTTGACGTTTTAAAGCAAGTTTTTTCAGTGAGATCAGTAAGCAAGAGGTACAAGGGATACATTTGTGGGTTTTGAAATTGGATGTCATGCAATAAAAGAATTTTGTCGCATTTCCTTTTGTTACTGTTATGGGCAAAACCTTGTGTATTTTGATCAAGTGAACATGTTAAGCTTTTGGGCTTATGTAACAATTACTTTGTTAAATCCAATGTATGCGTTTTCCAAACAGACATTTTGGTCCGTTCTATATATATCTTGTGTTATTGATCTTAGAGAAGTGAACACTCCCCGGACTCCGTATTCCTCTTCACCCAATTTGGTGGGTGTTACAGATTGGATCAAGAGCAATGTTATAGAGAACCAATCAAATGTTTTTTGCTGACATAGACCCTTTTAAAACAAGGAATTCAATACAACGGGGTTGTACACGGGACATACAAATGCGTGACATACATCATGCAAACACTACTTGTTTGCATAAGTTGGTTGGACTAGAAGCATTCCATATATGATATACAATATATGATATAAATTGTATATTGCAATTAATAGTCATTTCTATAATAGACTCATATAAGTCCATTTCTGCTGTCCGCAGTACCATGTCATCTGATTCTGCATTACCTATACTTCTGTTTCACACAGAGGCTTCGATCTTGATATTCATCTGAGGATCCTTACGAGGAGGCTGCCCAACAGTTGTTTGAGCAGGCACCACGTTCTCCAGAGTATGTACCGAAGAACCATATACCAGTGTACATTCCGGAGCCTGAGCATCCTGAGGACTTAGTGCCAGCTGAGGATGAGGCACCTACACAACTACTACCATCATCCTTTTATCTCCACGTAGTCCGACCCCTTAGTCCCTAGAGCACTCGATGTGAATGAGAGATATAGCATCAGCCTTCTATCATTCACTACACCCATCAGGGACCCCACCATGGTTACCTATCCCTCTACATGCACCATCTACTAGTCGTAGAGCTGTTATTCCCGAGGCTGACACGCCGCCTCGGAATAGACTATTACTTACTACTCCCAGACCTGGGTGTGAGATTGGAGAGAGTTCTGTTGCTGCTGCTGCGAGACAGCCAGGACCCACTATAGAGACCAAATTTCGAGATATTAAGAGGAGGATGATGACCGCTTTAGAGATGGTCAACATGAGGGTCAGTTACCAGGTAGATGTTCGTAGTAGAGAGAGTTCTGAGTTATAACAACACGACAATCTACGATGCCAGAAGGATCGTGCAGCCTGAGAGCTAAGATGAGGTATGAGGAGAGAAAGACTTGCTTACAATTAAGAGGAGTATTCAAACTCGTCAGGACTTGGCCATAGGTCTGAAGCTCACTGCAGGGCATTTAGAGGCACGAGTTTTACAGTATTAGAGACTGATGCGAGCTTCGCCATGTTTGGCCAGCTCAGGCTACAGATGATCGTTGCTGTTCAGTATATCATGCGTACCCAGGCCGTGGAGGCTGGAGCACGTGTTGACACATTGGAGGACACTGGTAGCAGTTCTTAGACTTTGGTTATGATATGTATCTACTATCCGTCTGTTTTAAGTTTTATGGGTTACTCCCAGCTAGAAGACGGTATAGATCAATTTGTTTTGGTTAGCTACCAGTAAATGTCTTTTTTATTTAGACTAAGCTATCCTGTATAGCCTACTAAGTATTACGGGTAACTCCCGGCTAGTAGGGCTCTATGTTGATTTTCATTTTGTAACCTAGCGATAGGGAATCATTTTGTACCAAACAGATCATGTATATTTCCAGGTTATATATGGAATGGATGTATTATGTTATGTCGATCTTGTGTTGGTTATATGTTTCACTGTGTGATTGATCTCACTTTATGTTACATGGATATGTTTATGTCATGGTTAAGATTTTAATTGAAAAATCTAACGAGTATTGGTCTTTCGTGAATGAAGAAAAAGGCACCTAAAAAAGCCACGAGGTCAACACGGGCCACGACAACACCATCCCCAACCACACCCACAACTAATAAAACACTACGTCACAAAAGCCCAACTCCAACAATGATTGATCAAGGTGTCCAGTGCGCTCTGGCTGCACGTGACGCAACTAGAATGGCCACTGATAGCCATTCTTCGGAACGGTGTCAGGGGAATCAAACGCGTTGCTCGAGAGTGCACTTACCAGGATCTTTCTCATGAAATGTAAACCTCTTAATTACAAGGCACCGGGAGTGGTATGATAACCCCAAATATGGATAGAAAGAATGGAGATTGGCTTCAAATAAGCAACTGCTCCGGTAAGAAAAACCAGGTCAAGTTTCCTACTTGTAACTCTATTAGCAGTGCTCTTAACATGGTGGGAATTCCCATGTTTATGACCGGTATTACTCTATTATGTTTGCCAATTCAATGACTTTGGGTCGATCAAAGGAAGAAGATACTGGCAATGTTTTGTCCACGCAACGAAATGAAGAAGCTTTAGGCAATTGTGGAACTTGAAAGTGATGTACTGATTTGGTCAAGTACAACCAACTTTTTCAAGAGCTAAGCAACTCTCTGTTAATGGATGTTCCCAGAGGAGTTCACAAATTGAAAGGTAAGTCCAGGGGATTGCCGACATGATCCATGGAAACAACGTAGCTTCAAAACCAACGACAATGCAAGCAGGCCATTTGTAAAAGGCCACTGAACTGAGGACAAGATAGGACAATACCATTGCGGAAACTACAAACTGAAAACAAGAGGAAGTTAGAAAAAACTCTTCCCAAAACATTCAGAATCAACAACAACAACAAAAAAAAGCAAAAACACCGGCAGGATACACAGCTGGATCGGTGATAAGAAACCAAATGGGGGATCTATATCCCCAATGCTCCAAAGTGCAATACCATCATGACGACCCGTTGTGCTCCAAAGTGCTATAAATGCAACAAATATGGTCACATTGCCCGTGACTGTAGGGGTACGGGAAATGCCAACAACATTAACAACCAGAAGGGCATCAGATCGGGTCAGAAACCTACTTGTTTTGAGTGTGGAGTTCAGGGACACTTCAAAAAGGAATGTCCAAGGATAAAGAACAACAATGGCAACCGTGGTAATCAAGCTGGGAATGACAGGGCTCCAGCGAAGGTGTATGCGGTTGGAAATGCAGGGGCAAATCCAGACAACGTCGTTGCGGGTACGTTCCTTCTAAACAACCGTTATGCTTATATCTTGTTTGATACGGGTGCCGATCAAAGCTTTATATCTACTGCATTTAGCTCCCAAATTGACATCACGCCATCTATCCTAGATCACTATTATGATGTCGAACTAGATGACGGGAGGATAATTGGGTTAAACACTATACTTAAGGGTTGCACATTAAACTTCCTAAACCACCAATTCAACGTAAACTTAATGCCTGTAGAACTTGGTAGTTTCGATGTTATAATCGGTATGGATTGGTTGGCGAAGTACCAAGCGGTCATTGTGTATGCCGAGAAGATTGTTCGCATCCCCTGGAAAAATAAAACCTTAATCATACACGGTGATGGAAGTACCCAGGGAAATGTGTCACGATTAAACATCATTTCGTGCACTAAAATGCAGAAGTACATGGAAAAAGGGTTTCCTATCTTTCTAGCTCATGTTACTACAAAAGAGGTTGAAGACAAGTCAAAGAAGAAGCGACTGGAGGATGTACCAATAGTTCAAGACTTTCCTGAAGACTTGTCGGGTCTTCCTCCGACTCGTCAAGTGGAGTTTCAAATTGATTTGGTACCAGGTGCTGCACCTGTAGCATGGGCACCTTATCGATTGGCGCCTTCCAAAATGAAAGAGTTATCTGAGCAACTGAAAGAGCTATCCGACAAAGGCTTTATAAGACCTAGTTCCTCGCCCTGGGGAGCTCCGGTCTTGTTTGTTAAGAAGAAAGACGGGTCATTCTAGATGTGCATTGATTACCAGGAATTAAATAAACTAACGGTGAAGAACCGTTATCCGCTCCCAAGAATTGATGATTTATTTGATCAGCTCCAAGGGTCGAGTGTCTACTCGAAAATCGACCTAAGGTCAGGTTATCACCAATTGAGGGTTCGCTCGCCGGTCTTGTATGATCAAGAAGACAGACAAGGTCATTATCCGGATTGTGCATTGATTTCCGGAATACAGAATAAACTAACGGTGAAGAACCGTTATCACGCATCCCCAGAAATAAGATTAATATAAATAGAACAGCTCCACAGGTCCGAGTGGTCCTACTCGAAAATCTCGACCTAGAACCGTAGAGTTCAAAAATTAAATTTTAAAGGGTTCAGTAGTTTTCTTAAGGTGTTCGTTTTAGGGCTTTGACGTATTTTAGTTTTAGTAAGGCGCGATTCAAAAATACGATTTTTGCAACTATAGAATTCTCTTTCGATAACTAAAAAACTTATTTCTTTATCGTCATATCTATACTATCATGGTTTATCTATTTAATAAACTCTACCCATTCTGAAAACACAAACTACAATTTATATCAATGGAATGCTCTAACTAACTATGCTCTATTGTGGACGATAACTAGCCAAAATTGAAGCAGAGCCCACTTGTACTAATAACTCAACAATTAAGTTTCTACTCTATTGACATAATGATTGGGCTGAAAAACCGACGTTGGGATATATAGTGGAAAATAAATATTCATTTAATATTATAATATAAGAAATTAAGAAGTCCTCTGAAAGTGATCCAACGCACATCCTTAACAACGGAAATGGATTAGTTTGTTAACAATTAACTTAATTTGCAACTAAATAATATTCTATCATCAGCTCTCCCGTTGATAAATCTCAATCATACTTTTTATTTTCATTATTTATTCTTGAAAAGGGTCCGACAGGTAAAACAAGAAACTCCCCATCCATGCCCAAAATAATAGAATGATAAACTATATCTAAAATAAAAAATCTCTAAGCTCTATATATACTATTATTATTATTCTTTTTTATTTAATAATTTAGGAAATGAAGAATACGTCTTCTTTTTATAAGATTAAGAGTCTATATTTACTCATCAATTATATTAGTGGCAAATATGAATTCTGCCATTTGGTTAATTTGACGATATTAATTTTAATATTAAATTACAAATTACTGAATCCACAAATTTTTACTTTCGTCAAGACTCCATTCAAAATTATTCCAATATAATATTTTAGGACTTGTTTGTTTGTCGTACAAAAAAACTTTTTGAATTCCCGGTAGAAAGAGATTTCCCTAATGACAAAGCTTTTAATGCCGCCCAATATCCTTTCCTTTTCCAAATATTTTTACGAATACGCTTTTTTGATATCGAAGTACGTTTATTGGAACTGCCATTTAAAAAAGAATTATTCGTCATTGTTATAGTTGGATGTGAAAGACATCTATTGTTCCAAAAACGAATTTATTATATCTTAACATATTCATTATTAATTGTTTATTTCTAAAAGATTCGTCTTTACCTAGAATCTAGAAACATCAAGATCCGTGAAAATTTTATCAAAATGACACGAAGCTATAACATAATTTTGCCTATATCATCACTATTTGTAAAATCCAACTCGAGAGTACTTCGGTTGGAACGCTTAGTTCTCTTCTTCTGTTTAATCTCATAACTGCTAAGGGGAGTAAGAAATATCAAGCAGAAATAAAGAACCTAAAATTACCTTTATTTGTAGTCAATCAATATTTATTTACATGTAATAAAATAGATAAACTTTTGCCTAATAAATATTGAGTCTGTTTTTTAGTAAAAATCCTTGGCGCGACAAAAAAATCTACATTATTCATCCTACGAGATTTAAAAATACACGTTGAGAATCTGCGACTACTATAAACAAATCGAGTTAAATGGGAGATATCGTTCTTATGATAAAAAGGATCACATTTATCATTTTTTTCCTTGGCACCGGAATAAACAAAGTTCTATTTTAAGCTATAATCTTATAAACTTTTCCAAATATTCCTAAACAGAAGTTGTTTGATTGACAAATGGTAAAACAATCAATCCTCACAAATGATATAGTTAATGGAGATTAAACATCTAAACGAACTAAAAAATCAAGAGGTTTTTTTTCATTAGGACCACACGCACCATAGTTAATCCTCAAATTCATATTAGGCATCAAGTTACTCTTTTAAGCCTCAATTCTTTATCCTTTCTCTACTACAAATATGAATAAATATTTATTACTGAGAAATTATCAAAATAAAAAGATTCTTTTTTTATTTTCCTATTATAAGTATTCGTTTTAATATGTCACTTGGTTATATCATTATGACCATTTTTGTAACTTCTGTTTGCATTTTGAACATTCATTGTAAAAGCACACTAACGAATAAATACAATATAAATATAAATTATGAAATAAGTTAGTGCATATCTTTATTTTACATATTTACTTTTTCGAAAGAGACTAAGATCCGGTAGAATCGAACCATTAATTAATAAAAAAACAAAGACTCTTTCATATTCACATTGAGAACAGACACTATCAAAAGCGTTGATAATACCTTTCTGCTTCCACCTTCCAGTATCCGAGTTAATAGGGTGGGACTTTTCTTTATTTTTCCGACGGCAACTACACAAAAAGTCCATTCGTCGTATGTGGGCTTTTCAAACAGCGTTTATCTTGTTTAACAGTATAGTCATTATTTTTTCACCCATAAATCTAACTAGTTCACAAATAAATAGCAGTTCTCTAGTCAAACAATAATGTATTGTCTTGCATTATCCAATAATGATTTTTTTCTTAGCAATTTGGGATAGCTCATTGATCCACTTTACTTCTAGAGATAGTCAATAATATCACACTTACTGTTGGATCTTTTTCATTCATATCTTTATTGTGATATCATATATATGTCTACACAGATGACATCACGATAGTATTATCAGAAGATGAGATTTACAGCTTATATGAGTTTTGCTTCAGTACTAAAATCTAATGTTGGATATTAGGTTACTTAACTTCTAAGTCTCGAGATGATTGGATCCTAAAGTTACAGTTCCTCTGTCATGGGTGTGATCGATAGTGAAGGGAATTCATGTGGACTAGCCGCATGATTGAATCCCTTTAAAGAATAGTTACATCGTCCGACAGTTGCACTTTGCAACAGGAGCTACAAATACTGACATACACCAATTTATATTTTTTGGGCCTCTAGATTGGAAAGTGTTCACAGTATCTTTTAATAGATTTTTGGTTCACACGACCTGTGCAGTCACTAAGGCTTGTCAAACAAGCGTTTGTAAACTAAGATCGTGTTGTCAGCTTTTGGTTTATAATCTTAGGCATTTTAAGGGTTTTATTGGTAACGGGAGTTTCGAGAATTTCGTGTTTTATTCCAAATATTGAATAACTTGATTTCGAATAATGAGAGTCAAATTTTTTTATTTGTTACAGTCGCTTATGTGCGCGTTTCTTATTATTTGCCGGTGATATTGCTAAATCTGCACAATTTTCCCTTCATGTATGGTTACCTAGATGCAATGGAAGGCCGACTGGACACCTATTCGGCCTCTTATACATTGCTGCTACGATGGTAGCAGCGGTAATGAGTTTCTTTTAGCTCGACTTATGCCTCTATCTCATAGACATACCCCACATAATTAATTTTAATCTCTTTGATAGGGATAATAACGGTTTTTTAGATATACAGGAGCTACTTTTAGCTCTTGCTCAAAAATGACCATTAAGAGTGACTATCAATCGAAGAGGGTCTTTTAGCCTATTCCACATGTCCTCAGAATTGGGTATATGATTGTTATAGCCTAGGTATGGGGTCTTATCGCAGCTTGGCCTTTTTCATATTGATTACTCATGCTTATTCAAAAGCGTTATTGTTCTTAGGTCGGATCCGTTATTCATTCTAATGAAACTCGAGAGTTTGGATATTGTCAAAAAAAACAGTCAGAATATGGCATTCTTATGGGGGGGGAGTTTGAACAAAACATGTACGAATTACTAAACTCACATATTCTTTTTCATATTAGCGGATACACTTCTTTCTCTTTGTGGTATTCCACCTCATGACTTGTTTTTAATGATCGGTCGAAGAATGAAATTTCATCTAATGATAGTTGGTTGAATTCACCTATTGTTTTGCAATAATTAAGCTTGGTCTACCAGCGGGATTGAACCTCAACTTTATATGTTGTCGAACACTTACTAATTTGAGTACTACTTTTCTGAACTGGACATTTAAACGTTTCCTTTTACAAATTTACGTTAAAAAAGGAATACCCCACTTGCGTATTCATATCTTCATACGGCGACGTAAAGAGGGTTCAAAAATGAATAACAAAAACTTTCGTTTTGGTAACATTTATTAAAAATGAACAAGAGTGGCCGTCCCTTCCTTTTTTTTCAAATAAAAGTAGCGAGACATCTAATTGATGACAATGTAAGAAATCTGAATCCAACCGTTGTTCTTTCGATTCTAATTTAGGGGAATACCAACACGTCTTCTTGTATCCTAAGTTGATCTCGATAACACTTAGCGCATAAGTAATTCCCAATGTCTCTTAATATTAGAGTCTATTACTTTGTTAGCGATTGGGAACTTCTTAGGAATGTGCCTTTCAATCAAAATAAACACGGAAAGACAAACTTTTGTCCAACTGTTGAAAGAATGGTGTGCAAGCCAGAAGGTACAGTAGCAGTCGGCCTTTCCAATCCAGTGCAATTAGGTACGCTGAGCGAAGCGAAGCATAACATCGCGGATGTACTGCGCTGCTACAAAGAAGGGGTAAGGGCTCAGGAAGAAGAGTGCAAGTAGAAGGAGTAAACATTTTGAATTGTACGTTCGAAGATGGCATCCCGCCATAGTTAAAAAAATCATGAGGAAGAACAATACGACACAAAAGAATTTAGGAACTGTGTGGAGCAGTAAAGTTAGGTTCGCCGTGAGTGGGTTGGATATTTTAAAACACATAAGGAAACCCCGTCTATAAATCTTTTAACATACAAATTCAATACAAAAGATTTGGAGGGCATACCCAAATCAAAACGTAACCAAGTGTACCGAGGGTTCAAAGGTTTATGCACAAACAAGACAAGACACGCACCATATTCAAGAACCAAGGCAAACTAACCCCGCTCCCGATGTTATTTTTTATGACGCCTGAAGGAACTCTAAAACCAATCTATCAACGCGCAAGCCTCACAAAACGAACACCCGCCTTCTGTGTCCCTCCCCATACTAATCATCTCAAATCTTGCTGTCCCGTCGCATCTCCCCGTGGCCCTAACCTGGCGAACGCATATTGCCAACAACTTCACACTAATCTACGAAATGGAGACCATCCCACCCAACACTATACAGCACCGTCCCTGCTCAGTCAGTCAACGAATAAATCGCAAACCTCGCTCCCATCAACCCGCCATCTCTTCATTAAGGTCGTCAAGATGAATTGTAATCCCCAGTCACCTACCACCCTGTTTCGGCAACGTGTCCCTCCCCGTAATTCCCCGACGATCTACCCTTCCTGTGAAAGAGTTTCACCCACGATCCACCCAGTCCGTCAATGCTTCCTTTATGAAATGGCGCTATAGTCGGTATCGGAGAACAAAGGAAAGTCACAAGCTGATACCGACGAACAAGAACAAAATAACTCTAGAACATTCCGGTTAATTTCCAAACAGAACCAAGATAAGAAGAAGCTAAACTTGGTGTGGTCCCAAAGATGACGAGCCGACATCTCACACATATAGGTTAGCCAAGTAAGTCCTCTGGCAGAGAACCGCAGACCATGCCTGCCCGAACCACTCCCAACATTCAATAAGGACTCCTGTTAGTCCACCCTCAACCCAGCAAGGTACCATTGACCTTGTCATCCCACTCCTCATTGCAAACGAGTCGTCTCTCCACCTCTGGCAAGCCAACTGTTAACGTCGCAGTAGGTATACACACCAAAAATGTGGAGATATGTTAGACCTTGACAACACAAAGTATGGCGATCTTTCACACCAATGATAGAGACAGTATCCTTTGGATAAACATGCAGAAATGTACCTAAAGTGAAGTGTTCACGAGACTGCTCGGCGTGGAATACCTGGTCTCTAATCAAGAATTGAAACGAGACCGCAAGATTCGGCAAGCCGAATTTCAGGAGTCACTTCAACACTAAGGGTACTAAGACTTATGCGTAAGAGAACAGATTTCGAACCATCCACTAAACAGACTTTACAACGCTCGCTTCCCCAGAAACCCGACACGACGATGGGAAATTCTGCAAGGCATAGATGCGAAAGACATATGTGTGACCGGGATTGGTAAAACCATTATGCCATTAGTCAGTTCACATAAAACAAAATCTATCACCGAGCATCAAAAAAGGAAACTGTTATTCCTACTGCTTCTAAAATAGAAAAACCAGATAAAAAGTCAGTTAGGTATGCAAAGATGTATAGATCACAAAGGCCTAGAGGGAATCAGAGAAATTAGAATGGTCAGAAGTCCAATCAACTAGGCAGTGAATTTGTGATGTATAACAAGGCTTGTTTTATTTGTGGGAGCTTTAATCATGTGCAGAGAAATTGTACTTACCATCAAAAGAAAAAGATGGTAAGTGGGAACAATTACAACAGGGTGGATAATGACTATTATGCCAAGACCTCACACTATAGAACCCACAAAAATGTGACTCCAAGAGTAGTTTTGCTAAGAACTAGCCTAAAACCTCTTAGTACTGCTAAGTCAGTTTATACTGCTCACCCAAAACCAACAGTGCATTATGCTAGACCAAAAACTCATTTTTACAAATCAGCACAATCTACTGTCCAAAGGCCCTTTTATAAGAAACCAGCATTAACAAACATGCATTTTAATCATAAGGTTAATACTGTTAGGCCTAGAATAGTTAATACTGCTAGGTCATACAGAACACCTGTTAATACTGTTAGGCCCAGAGTAATTAATACTGTTAGGCAAAATAAAACATCAGTTAATGCTACCAGGGCAAATGGGTTCAATGCTGTTAAGCCCTCAGCATGTTGGGTTTGGAGACCTATCAAACCCAATAGTGCATCAATCACTTTGAACAAATATATCTACATTGATGTACGGGGCAGATCCAAGTCAAAAATTATAACACCCTGTGTTTTCAAGTCATTGACGACGTCGATAAATCTACTATTTATTTTTAGTGTCATACGCGTTTGCTTGTAATTTCATGTATTAAGTAAAATCGCGTAAGCTAAAAATTTCCGTTCAATGTAAACGGGCATCAAACAATTAAGCGTTTACATCAATCAAGTATTGAATAATTATTTTGAGAATAATTATTGTCATTGGTCATTCATTTTTATTGGTTACGTAAATTTAATACGTTTCGTGACAAATTAAGTTTAGGCATACCCGGAACCACAAAAATAATTCTACGCTTCAACGAATACCTACGATTGTACCCAATACCTAAAGTTTTATTAAAATTTACCCAAGTAAATGTTGATAGTCACTTTGTACACAAGAAAAACCAACCAAGACTTTTACATTTGAAATTCTACATTGAAAATAAAACTACACATCTTATATAAAACATTACAAGTATTACTTATAATACTTCAATTTGCATAAAAGAAATATCTAGTAAACCATCATCCTTATTTCCATGGGATGATACCTACTTTAAGAGACATGAAAACATGAACATTAATTATCCAAGACCATGTATAATATGTAGTTAGTAAGACCTAGCTCAAGCATAGTGAATTTGACCACTTTTCCCCTAAAAACACTCAAATGTGTCGTCCCCCCCTCCCTATTTGAAGTCTTGGTCAAAGATAGCTAACATATGACCACCTTTATGTGTATATAATACTTTCATGCAAGGTGATAACATCACACAACTCTTATACACTTAGAGAAAAATCAAAAACTCTCCCTTTTACCCCATTGAAGCCCACGGCTTGAAACACCCCTCTAACCAAATCCATACTAAATTTTATACAACTTATACACTTCTATACACATCCATTCTAAGATATTCTAAGGTGTTTCCAAGCATTGGATTACCTTTTCAAGTAATAATCAAGAAAAGGAATATTAGGGTTTTATTAAGAAAATAAGGGTTTTCATTGGTGCAAGCTTTGGATTTCTATCAAAACAAGGGTTTAGATTACTTTGTTCATCATCATCATACATCATAAGGTCTACTAGAACCCTTTATGTTCTTATAGTTTTCATTTCTATGCATATGTTATTTCTATTTTAGTTGAATCACAATTTAGGATTTTATCATGAAAATGGAGTTTATACTTGAAATGATCATTTTGTACACTTTTATATATGTTGTGGTATTACTTATATCATGTTAAAAAGGATGAGAAAAGGATGTACCATGTTAATTTGGTGTAAAAAAATGATTAAGTATAAATTAGGGTTTTAATAGTTTCTTAATATGTTTCAAGTTAAAGAAATACAAATGACATGTTGAGGTTAATTATGGACTTATATTGATGTTACATGATCATTAAAATGAGGTTATATCAAGATGAGAAAACTGGTACACTTATGGTTTATATGAAAAATGGCTATATATGAACTTATAGTAAAATGGATAAATTATGAAAGTTATGACTTATTATGTATTATGAAGGAATTGTAAACTATGGACAAAAGGACTTTGATGGACCTATGGACATAATACATATGATATATGACATATATAAAGTGTAAGACTTGTAGTAAAAAGTATAAAGTGGTAAAATATAAAAACAAGGCCAAAAATAGACTTAGGAAAGTCATGCAAACATTGTGTCCAAAAGTGTATAAAAGTATACTTATTTATATTTTTATAAGATAATACATTTCACGACGATTCCGAAAAGGTAAGAAACTTGTCAAACGGATAAATAACAAAAAAGGTTACGTTAAAAACAAGTTATACGATAAATAAACGAATTTATAAAAGAATTTTTATAAAACAATTTATAAAAATTATATGAAACAGGAAGTTTGATATTTTTCATAGATTATACATATTTTTAGGATTCCAAAATGATAAGAATCGTAATTTTTCAATTAATAACGAACGAGTTATGAATTTCGCAAGTTTACGACAATTAATACTTTTATAAAACTATTTTTATAAAAGTTACTGTTCATGACAGAAATATTTATTTTTGTAAACCTCATAAATAAGTAGAACTTTCAATTACGAGAACGTGCTCGAAAGAATCACTAAAAACGGAGCTATAACGAATAAAATACGACGTTTACGGGTTTTACGACAACAAAAACGATTTAAGTAAACTCATGTCTGGTGTGAACAGTAAAAGTTACTGTTCATCAAAGGACCAAAATTATGAAAATGTCAAATATCGATAACTCGTCTTAATACGAAAAGATGGGCATAAGAAACGCAAGAAACGGACTAGAAACGTGAAAGTTATGACGTATTTACCAAAAGTATGTTTATAAACGTTTTAATTTTATAAACATGTTTTCACTCAAACATTTAGATGGTGATTTAGCTATATAGACTTATGCATGGTAGGAGTACTTAAGGTGATTAGTACTTATACGACCTTAATTTAAATAGGTTGCATCTGACGATTTGCGTGGCGCATTATCTGTGATATTCTTGTTATTCGCTCACTAAAGGTGAGTTCATAGCCCCACGTTTTACATGTTTTTGTTTTATAAGTTTTTGGGGTGAAAAACATGCAATGCTTTACAATTGGACACAAGTGGTTAAGTTTCATGTTATGATTACGTGTTGCCTAAGTAGCGATAACCCATATCTGAGCCCATTATCATGAACTGTCAATCGCGGGATTGTGAGCGCGAATGTTATTAATAGATCTATTGGGATTGACATCCCCGTTCGGGTGATTAGCTATCACTGGACAAACGAACGTATACCATGTCGAATATAGGATGTTGCGGGTTAGAACATCACCACGGGCAATGTAGACCATTTATTTGGTATTCATTCATGTCAAGCTTCAGTGTCACTTGGGAAATCTTGTGGTCCTACAATATATGATTTATCAAACCTATTAATTCACCAACATTATCGTTGACGTTTTAAAGCAATGTTTTTTAGGGGATCAGTAAGCACAAGGTACAATGGATACATTGGTGGTTTTGACCATTACATTTTGTATAACTGTATGGGCTAGAAATCTTTGTATTAAAGATTTTGTCTTTATATGATGTCTGCATCTATTTTGACCATTACCAAAGCAATGATTTGGATATCATGCATTAAAGATTTTGTCGCATTACATTTTGTATAACTGTATGGGCTAGAAATCTTTGTATTTTGAACAAGTGGACAAGTGAAGCTTCGGCTTATGTAACAAATACTTTGTTAAATCCAATGTATCAGTTTTAAATGACTTTTTGGTCGTTCTATATACATCTTGTGTTATTGATCTGAGAAGTAACATGCCCCGGACCCTTATTCCGCTGCGACCCAATTTGGGGGTGTTACATTAACTCGAAAAATAAAGTCCAAAACCCTAAACAAGCCCTAAATGGACCCAATACACTTTTTCTTCCATTTTGACCCATTTTAAACCCAAGCACCCATCCTAGCACCTCCATGACCTCACCCTTATGTCTCCAAGCTGCTTACAAGCACCTCCTTTTCAACTCTTGGCCACCAAGCTTGCTACATCACCTCTTTGTCTTCCTTTTGTAGCCGAACCCTTCCAACACCACATATCTTGCTTAGATATTTTTCTAGCTTGTATTACTCATTCATAGCTTCCATGAACCATCTATCTACAGCCCTATCCCTTTGGTAACAAGAAAACTTGGGCACAAAGGCTTCCAAGCCCTATAAATACACGAACCAAGCACCTCATTTTAAATCATCCTACACAACTCATCTCACACCCTTAAATGGAATTCTAACCCTTCCATAACAGCAATAAAAGGTCAAGAGAAGTCCCCAAGCTTAGAATAGAAGCAAGAAAAACAAAGTCTTGAAGCCATTTCTAGGTGTACAGATCATAAAAACCCTTTTCGACCTATTTTAGCTCAAGTAAGCCTAAGATCTTATTTCATAAGCTTATATTTTGTACAATAATGTTCATAATACTCTTAATATCATGTATGAACTCTTGTTTGAAGCTTTGAATCCTTAAACCCATGTGTTTTTGATAAAAACCCAAAAAATTACCCGTTTTGATTTTTTAGCTAACGAATCCTTTTTCTAAACTTTTTGTTAGAAACACAAAAAGTATCGGTCACTTCCAAGTTGTATTAAGTCTTAGCTCGTAGTATGTGTAACATTAGTTTAACAATCTAAGCTTGCATGCATTTTGGACTTGTTTTGCAAAGTATTCCATGCAATGGTAATATCTTAACTTTTGAAATTTATAACCTAAAGAGGCTGAAAATGTCCATTATTCTAAAGTTATAACTATAAGGACCTATTTTGACAAGTTTCAAGTAATGGTTTTAAAATTATATATACTTTTTATATAAAGGACTAACTTGTAAAAGTTTAATAAAACCAAGGTATAAATCGCCATTTTGCAAACTTAAAATATAAATAAATATTTTTTATATAAATTATAAAAATATATATAAATATTATAAAACTCGATGGACTAAAATATTGGTGACGTGGCATTGTTGGGTGAATATGTGGCATGAGGTGGCATTTGTGTATCCTGTTATATATAATGTAAGATTATTCTAGCTTTTGAAGAAACTTAAAACTATAATGTATCACATTACTAGGGAGCTTCATGTGAGAGGTTTCATTTGGGTATATGTTTTAACGAGTTTGTTGGATTTACGATTTAAAGTGTCCTGGCTCCTCAAACGTTTACTACATAACCTCTGAATTATGATGGCCCAAACAGTGATACAATATTTCCATAATATTTCAATCAAAATGTTATTACAAGCTTTATGACATAAAATCTTAAAACATATCCAATCAAACTAAGACTTGACATATTTCCCAGGTTGTGTGACGAAGTCGTTACTTTCATTTCATATACTTTTGCCATCAATTAGATTTCCCTATAATGTTAAGGTGAGTTCATAGCCTCGCATTTCAATCTTTTGAATGTTTTATAAACCCGCGAGGGGGATACATGCTTAATTGTTTTTTAATAAACACAAGTACTTAAAACCAATATTGTGAGTTCGTAGCCTCGCTTTTAATTCTTTTGAATACTTTATAAACCCGCGAGGGGGATACATGCTATAAACCATGAATACAAGTATTTTCTAAATGTATGCTATCCTGATATATTATTGCACTGTTGTCTAAGTCCCTATATGCCAAAAGACCCCACCATCATGGACCATTAATCACTTACGAGTGAACGCGAATATTGTGGATAGATCTATCGGGATTGACGAATCCCGTTTGTGTTAGCCGGATAGGTAACCAAACGTACTATATTTGAATATCATACACCGGGGGCCATTATCTTTATATATATATATATATCACATCAATTTGGGTATATATATACATAAGTCAGTTTGTGTGCCATGAGCTTAGATACAATAATGATAGCTATAACTGTTATCATTTAAACTTTATGTTTCTAGATTGTGGGGCCTCTCTTTTGTAAAACTCTGATATTATATTGAATGATAACTAAATTTTTCCAAAACGTCTCTTTTGAGTCATTTTCTATGATTATGACTATTGTATTATGAAGTAATACCCCAAATTAGCTTTCGCTGCTATATTTGTCAAAATGGGGGTGTTACATACGATGAATTGTCAAAGTTTCTCCAACAAAATTAGTTCAACAAAGGCACTATTGATCCTACGCTATTTATAAGATGCTTCGACAACGACATCTTAGTGGTACAAGTCTATGTTGATGATATTATCTTTGGTTCTACAAATCCTAGATATACCCAATTATTTACTGACCTTATGAAAAGACGCTTTGAAATGTCAATGATGGGGGAAATGATGTTTTTCATTGGTTTACAAGTTAAATCAATCCTCTTGTGGCATCTTCATAAACCAGTCTAACTACGTGTTAGAAATCCTTAAAAAATATGGAATGGAAACTTGTGATCCCATTGGTACTCCCATGGAGATCAAAGATAAGCTTGACCTAGATCAAAATGGGACTCTAGTCGATGCAACGAAATATCAAAGCATGATTGGTGCCCTAATGTATCTTACGTCAAGCGGATCAGACATTGTACATGCTACTTGTTTACTTGCTCGGTACCAGGCTCAGCCAACCGAGAAGCACCTTAAGGAGGTTAAAAGGATCTTTTGTTACCTTCGGGGAACTATCAATATGGGTCTCTGGTATGCGAAGGATTCTGGTTTTGAACTAACTGGATTTTTATATGTTGATTATGCGGGATGTCGAGACTTCTTCAATAGTACTTCTGGTGGAACTCAATTCTTAGGCGAAAAGCTGGTGGGCTGGTCATCGAAAAAGCAAGACTGTACGACGCTGTAAACAACGGAAGCAGAATATGTGTCTTTATCCGCTTGTTGTGCCCGAGTCCTTTAAATGCGGACACAGTTAACGGATTATGGCTTTCACTTTAACAAGATTCATATCTATTGTGATTTAAAATCAGCCATAGCCATATCCTGCAACCCGGTCCAACACTCTAGAACCAAACACATCGCCGTCCGCTACCCCATTTTCATATAGGAACAGTGGAAAGGGTACGATTGAACTGTATAATATCAAGATTGAATACCAATTTGGCCGATAAATCTTTACCAAAGCACCTCTAGTGGATAGGTTTTTAATTATTTGGTTTCGTTATTAGTAATGCGCCGTTTGTCTCCTCCACGAAAGCTAGCATGTCTGCAGAATTAACAGAATTCATTTGTATATAGTTATTATCAAAAACAAAATACAAAATTATAAACCTATAAAACAAAAATACAAAATTTCAAAATTTTCAAAAATACCAAAAATAATCTTCTCCGACATGTCTCTCGTAAATTGATAACATTTACGCACCTAGAAATGTCGATTAATATTGACACGGGTGTATAAATGAAGTTCGAGCGAGAGTTTTAAAAGTTTTTAAAACATGTCTTTTCAAATTTTCTCTACGACTTCTAAGTAAATGTCAGCTTAGAACTCGGACTCCAAAGAAAGGAAAATGTTCATTTATGTACATTTATCCTACACAACGGGAAGTTCATATCTTCTCGGTTTTGAGCAGAGTCATATAAACATTTAAAGTTTGAATGCTCAAGAGAAGTAATAAGGAAAATGATGTTTAATCAGATATATCTCACATATTTTCCTGTTGAGCACAATTTTTCAAGATATTTTCAAATAAAATATTCAGCTGTTTGAATAATAAAACTTGTGATGATAACATTGTTATTCTTTATTGTTTAATTCCGCTGCGTATATGTTATCTTTGTTATTTAATCCTAGATATAAAATCTAAACAATCTGAGCTTAATCGATCCTAACAATATATTTGAACGATGATGAGGTTTGAACTTTTCTTCTTGGTAAAAAGTGTGTTATCTACCATTCCCATTTTGTATGCATGTTTAATAAGAAAAGCTTTTAATATATCATACTAAGCCTTGGGTGCTTGTTTAAGACCGTATAAAGCTTTCTTAAGTTCATAAATATGATTCGGTTTTTCAAAGTCAATCGGTCCTGGAGGTTGTGCCACGAATACCTCTTCATTGATAAAACTATTCAGGAATGCACTTTTTACATCCATTTGGAATAGCTTAAAATCTAAAGCACAAGCATAAGCTAATAGGTATTCTTATGACTCAAGTCTAAGCAACTGGGGCCAAGTTTCATCATAATCGATTGCCCTCGCATTGTTTGATTATCCTATCCTGCATCTTTAGTTTGTATTTAACAATCAGCCACAACGTAAATGCATGACGAGGAATACCAGAAGCGAACCAAACCATATCATACCAAGTGACTTTAACATCTCTAGGACGAATAGATGACCACACCTGACTAATCGAGAAGGGCTTAGTCATTCTGTTACCCGTACGCCATTCTAAACAGTCCAAAGAATTAGGGACAGTAGGGGCATAACATTCATTCGGAATTGGGTACTTATCAATCAAATCCGGGGGCCAATTCCATACACCATTATGTACAATATCCTTAACCTTAGTGGTTAAACTAAGGCCTGCATGAAAGATGTCATGATTAGAAACATAATTGACTAACGGCCCAGCCATACACCATCGATCAAACCAAAGCGACGTTCGGGCACCATCACCAATCTTACACCAAATGAAGTCACGAATAATGGAGCGAAGCTGAAGAATTTTTCGCCACCCCCATGACATGTTACCACGTAAAGGAACATCCCAAAAGCTACGCCCATTTAATTTGTATTCATGAATCCATTTCACCCAAAGCGACTCTTTAAGCGAGAGCAACTTCTAAATGTGCATAACCATAAGGGCTGAATTAAAATACTCCAATCGCCGTATACCAAGACCACCCTCATATTTAGGAAGGCAAGCCACCTCCCACGCGACTTTAGCTTTACCCTTTTTCATAGGACCATGGCACCAAAGAAAGCCCCTCATAATCTGCTCTATATCAAGAAGGACCCGAGTCGGAATGATGACCACCGAAGCCCAAAAAATGTGCATAGACCCGAGGACAAATTTGATAATTTGAAGACGACCAGCAATTGAAAGGGACTTATTTTTCCAGTCTTGAACTCGAATCTGAACCTTCTCAACAAGCTCCTTACAATCTCGAACAATAAGCCTAGACGAAATCAAAGGAACACCAAGATACTTCACCGGAAGCCGTCCCTCTTCAAAGGGAAGAACTTGGAGAATAGCAAGCTTGATGTAGTTAAGAACATTACAGAAATACGCGTGCTCTTCGGTAAACTCTGAGTTAAACCCGAAGCATACTTGAACTCGTCTAAAGCCTCTTTGATAATGCTAGCTGATTAAACATCCCCAAAAGCAAAAAGAAACAAATCATCCGCAAAGCAATCCAGATTATTAGTATCTTTATAATTACTAGATAAGTATTATTACTATTTTAATTATTAACTAGATATGGTTTATTTTTAGATAAGATTAGGAGGTGTCTTGTTTTACAAGAAAGGGTTATTATATATAGATGTTTAGGGCTGTAATATTATTATGTTGAATGAATATTAAGTATTGTTTTATTTATCAATGGGGGTCGGTTTATCTCATTAATATAAACCATCGGGGGGTCGGTTTATCCCATCAACATAAACCATCTATCTTGTTTATTTTCTTCTATCAATTCTATTATCGATCCGGTTCGTATCAATTGGTATTAGAGCTATTTCGATTCTAGGGTTTCACAAAAAAAAACTATTCATCAGACCACTATTCATCTGGATCACTATTCACATCCATACATTACTGACGAAGATTATTGATCAGCCATGACGAAGATTACTGGCGTTGAAGCAAGCCTCGAACAATTCAAATTAGTTTTGTTGGCTTATGAAAAAGAAACATCAAATCGCTTTCATCGGATGCAAGAATCGATTGACAAGAATAAAGCAGATGTTGATAAGCAATTCTCAGAGCAGTTGCAGCTCTTAAAAGCCGTACAACCACCCACCACCCTTCCCACCACTATCCCACAATTTGAAGAAAATAGTGGGCAATGTTTCAGTAGTGACGAGGTGGAGAAAGAGGAGCTTATACTTACGTCAGCCGTGGAAAAAGGCGATTTTACGAGGCCAATCTTGGCAGTGAAAGAAGATTTATCTCAGGTAATTGAGCAACTTATGGCACGGAGTGGCTCGGACTTGAAGATGGCTAAACTTGTTATCATTCAAACTTTATGTTTCTAGATTTTGGGACCTCCTTTGTAAAACTCTGATATGATATTGAATGATAACAAAATTTTCCAAAAACGTCTCTTTTGAGTCGTTTTCTATGATTATGACTGTTGTACTATGAAGTAATACCCCAGATTAGCTTTCGCTGCTATATGTAAAAATGGGGGTGTTAAAATGGCTGGGAATTTAGTTTCAACGGATCTAAGGTCGTGAACGTCTTCATCATACCAGATCTTACCATACTTAGCAGTTTCCCAGTTATACACCTTACCATGCCGACTAGCTTTTTCTTCTTCAAGCCTGATGTATTATTCCATAGTAATGTTCGGGTTGTCCATCCTGTAATAAACTTGCGAGGAAAGAAAATCGTCAAATAACTTATACGTCGTATTCAGTAAACTAAATACGTCGTATTACATAAACACAATAAACAAACAAACAGGAATACACACTATACTAAACTACACAAATCCTAAGGGTTAGCTCTAATCTAATGTTAAAAACCAAAATATCAAATAAAAATCAAGATTAAATTTTCACTCCCCAACAGCGGCGCCAAAAACTTAATTGTGTCGTCGTGTAGGTGTAATTTATGTTTTCAAGTTTTAAATTTATATTTTGCTGACTTTACCTAAAATAACACTTTCACGGGCAGTGTACCCGGTTAGATGGGAGTTTCGTGGTAAGTAGGGTGTCGATCACTAAGAGCGAGAAACAATCTTTCAATTTATTAATATTTTGGTTATCTAAACTAAGTTAATTCTATTCTATGTTAAACCTATGCTAAACCTATGTTAATCCTAAATCTAATGGATAAGGGGGTTTTCAGCCTGAGAGACTGGCACGGGTTTTGTGGTGACTAAAATCAACTTAAGATACTAAAACACACGCAAGCAAATTAACAGAAGATAAAAGAGCGGTCTAGCCAAATATAAGAAAACTGTATTAACCATTATTAATCCAATCAGAACGTTGGTTTGTTTATTTAGTGCAATGATTACTTATCTCGAGGCGGCATATCATTCTTAAGACTTAGGCGGTACTTCTTCCTAAGACCTAGATACGAAGAATTCTGTCACAATTAAACGTATCCGCATAAAGCATCCTTATTTGCTGATTATAATCTATCTTAGGGATTAAAGCAATGGTGATCTTGTTAAACCCTAGCTCATAGAGACTTTACCCACTTACTGCTTAAAGGCAATTCATACACTAGTAGTCCACTAACCAAGTCTTTACCAATTAATTGAGAACGTACTCGTTGATCCCAAGGGTCACCTGCCGGTCCAACTAAGCTCACAATCTAAGGGCAAAGATAGGTTATTATTTGTGATCCTATTGGTCTAGATGTATAAACCACTATATGGAGAGTCATCCCGGCATCTAGATTACTTTGTCTGTATCACTAGATCCAGTTGAATGATAGGTCGCATACAAAAGCACGTAAACAAGTATAAACTGGTAAACATAAACAAGCAATCAATGATAAATTAAGCAATCAAGATAAACAAACCAAAAATTCAGATCTTCATAATAACGGCTAATATCTGAAGGTATTAACCTTCAAACCTCATAATCAATACAAAAGTAATAATTTAGCCAAGGTAAACTAACCGAGTTAACGAATGATACCAAAAACTAAACGATTACAAGAGTATAGGAGATTACAAGTTGTTTCCTATGGAATTAGTTACGTTGCAAGACCTCTTCTGCTCTTCTTTTCTTCTGAAAATCAACTTTTATGGTTTAGGTATCAAAAATATGATTTTGCACACTAAAAACCCGTTTTTAGGTTTTCTATTTATAAGGTCTGGAATTGGGTCAATACGGCGTATCGAAAGGCTTCGATACGGCGTATTGGGGGTTTCTTGAAGTAGGGACCACGTTCGATGTCTTCTAGAATATTTTATTTCCATTACTTGAATACGGCGTATAGGTCTTCTCTGGATACGGCGTATTGATCCTTGATTCTTTGTGGTCTTTAGTGAAGTGTAGGCACAGATATGCCGTATCTTCCTTGATGGATACAACGTATTGGATGTCAGAACATTAATCTTCAAATGTCTTCGTTTAAGCTTCAGAATGCGTGCCTTTTTGCTAATCTTCACCAAGTACTCCATAATTACTACAATTCTCAAATACAAATGATTAAGTAACAATTCTTGGCAATAAGTATACTAAATAGGTTATTTACATGGGATAAATGATGCTATAAAAGTAACGTTATTTGATGTCATCAAATATCCCCCCACTTGAATCCTACTTCTCCTCAAGTAGCCTTTAGAAGTTTATAAAAATGTATCCCTAAGGATTTTTTTTCGTTTAAGCATTTATTTGATCTATTACAAGTATACAACTAAACACCAATTCGTAATGTTCGCCACAGCATGTACTAAACAAGGAGTAGCCACTTAGGGTTTAGCCTTATTAGGTCAACATTTGATGCGACATGATGTTATTTGGGTTGCCATGCTAGCCCTAAATTGCAGTCGTTGAGTTGATTGTGGAAACTTTTTGGGATAACTTATCCGACTCCAAAAGTTTTGAATGATGGGTCACATCCTGATGTAATGCACTCATCTATTCCTACTGGGTCGGCGTTCCGTGCTTCGAGTTCCTTTGCTGATGTTACACAAAAGATGTCATCCAATAAGGTTGTAAAAGTTAAGGAACTCGAAATAATGATGTGTTGAGGGTGCTGCGGATGCTATATCCTTTTGCCGGTGGTGGAGGCTGATGTTGCTCTCGGTTTGGTAATACCCTTATATGGGTATTTCATTGGAAAAGCTAGCTTTTCGCTTGTTGAAATCTATGTGAAAAACACATGGGAACATATGGGCTTAAATGAAATTCAAAATTCATGAAGATTCTCATTTCTTTTCAATTCAATACGAAAGAAGGAATGGAAGCGTGTTTTGGAAGATGGTCCGTATGGGATGATATGACGAGAAACATCTTAGGTTAAATGTTGGTCGCAAAATACGGACTGAAGAAAGCTGAAATTACGAGTGCACCCGTGTGGGTTAATTCTCAGCATGTGCCAAATGTTGCATACGTGGAGTTGGTCTTAGCTTGATCTCTAATCATGTTGGGAAATACCGCAATCCTACTTGATAGTACACTAGCAACATGTGTGTTAGTTCCTGGGGTCGTAATACATATGCTAGAGTGCTAATTGAAGTATCGGCTGAATCTGAGTAAAGGATGATTTGGTGGTAGCGCATTCCTAAGGAAGGATATGGGTCATTATGGTTGTATCCATTGAGTACGAGTGGACGCCGCCTCGGTGTTTCTCTTGTATGATATTTGGTCACTTGTCTAATGACTGTCCAAAACTTCCTAAAGAAACTCCTGTAGCGGCAGCTCAAATGATGGGTTAAGTCGTTACGAGAAAAAAGGAAAAGAGTAAAGTATGAATATAGAAACTGGTGATCGGCGTTTGGCTTCAAAGCCAACGTTAAACTTTTGAATTATCGTAAGGTTGATAAAACTCAGAAACCCTTGGACTCGGCAACTCAACCTACTAAGCCGAAGCCCACACTTGACAAAAATATGATTCCGGTTTCTAATTCTTTCAATGTTTTGGATAATGATGATGATGATTGTTTTGTCAATAAGGAGAGTGAAACTTTCGTTAATGATAGTGATAGTGAAGAAGTTGATGAGGACCTGATTATGGATGGATATAATAGTAAACCTACTGATAATGCTGTGGAAGGGGCAAGCACTCCTGTTCCAAATGTTGTCAATGTGTAACATTGCTTCTTGGAATATTCGGGGTCTCAACCTCTCTCCGAAACAAAAAGAGGTTAAGCAGGTCATATTTGAAAATAAGCTCGCTGTTTGTGCTATCTTAGAGGCCACTTGATTTTGATTCCAATGTTGGAGAAATTATGTTATATTGTGTTTAGGCACTGGAGTTGGACGTCTAATGCTAGTATGTGTTCAAAGGGTTCGCGAATTATCTTGGGCTGGAATCAAAATGATGTTGATCTCTCAGTGTTAAATCAAGAAGATCAAGTCATCCATACGCGTTCTTGGTTTAGGGGTGACAAGAAAGAGCTGTTTTGTTCTTTTTGTGTATGCTCACAATCACTATATGCATCGACGTTCTTTTGTGGCGAAGTCTTGGTATGCATAAGGTCTTTATTCGTAATAGGCCTTGGTGCATTTTAGGTGATTTTAACGCAGCTTTGATGCTTGATGATAAACTTATGGGTTCCTCTCGAATTGACATATCGATGCGGGAATTCAAGGAATGTGTTGATGAAATTGATATTATGGATCTTCAAAGTTCGGGGCTGAAGTACACGTGGAACCAAAAGCCGAAAGGAGTTGATGGATCCTAATAGAAAATATGATCGTATTTTGGCTAACCTGAAGTTTTTTGATGTTTTTTCCAGGTGGTCATGCTATATTTCAGCCATATCGCATTTCGGACCACTCTCCAGCCGTTCTATGTATACCTACATTGGTGCGGCCTAAGCCTAAACCTTTTAAATTTGTAAATGTTCTTACTCAACACAAGAGGTTTCATGAAGTGGTTGCGGCTGGATGGAGCAGGGATGTTAGTGGGTTTCATATGTACAAGGTTGTCATGAAACTCCGTAATATGAAGAAAGCCTTCCGAAAGCTTATGTATGATCATGGGAATTTGCATGAAAATGTAAAGAGGCTTAGGATTGAGCTTGATACTGTTCAACGTGACCTTGATAGAGACCCTTTCAATGCTGTTCTTCGTGAAGAGGAGGCCGTGTATGTTCAAGCTTTCAATGAGGCGGTGTTATTGGAAGAACGATTTCTAAGGCAAAGCGAAAGTTAATTGGCTTCGTGATGGTGACTTGAATTCGGCTTATTTTCATAAGTCCGTCAAGAGTCATATTAGCAGGAGCCGTATTGATGTCATTGCGGATTCTAATGGAGTGATTTATGAAATAGACAGGTTTACCTAATGTGTTTGTATCGCACTATGAAGTCGTTTTAGGTCAAGCTGGTAGGTTATCACGGTGTGTCTCCAATGATTCTCTATAAAACCCGATGTGGAATCAGCTTGATGCTAATGATATGATACGTGACATTAGTGATGGAGAAATTAAAGATGCTTTATTTTCAATGGGTAATGACAAATCCCCGGGTCCTGATGGTTATACCGCGGCGTTTTTCAAGGAATCATGGACCATTATTGCTGCTGAGTTTAAGCAAGCGATTAGGGAGTTTTTTGTTAATGGGACTTTCTTAAGAATTGATATCATACGTTATTGCCCTTTAATCTCCGAAGGTTGATTCTCCATCGGCAGGGTTACTGATTCTTTGACCAATTTCGTGTTGTAATGTTCTTTTCAATGTTTGTAGCAAAATCATTGCTAATCGCATTAAAGAGAGCTTGAAGGTTTTGGTTAACCCGAATCAGTCTGCTTTTATTCCTGGAAGGAGTATTGCGGATAACATTTTGCTTACTCAAGAGTTAATGCATAATTACCATTTAGATCATGGGACTCCTAGATGTGCGTTAAAGTCGACATCAAAAAGCCTATGATACGGGTGATTGGATGTTTCTTTAAGTCATTCTAGTGGTTTTTGGTTTTTCAATGCTTGATGATTGGTTGGATGCCCAATTTGAATGTGTCACTACTACTTCTTTCATCGATTGTATTTAATGGCTCTCTCCATGGCTACTTTAAGGGTAGAAGAGGCCTTCGACAAGGAGACCCACTTTCTCCTTACCTTTTCACCTTAGTAATGGAGGTTCTTACTCTCATGTTAAGGCGTCGGATTCAAGCTTCGGATTTGTTTACTTATCATCGCCATTGTTCTAAATTGGAGCTTGTTAATCTTTGTTTTGCTGATGACCTTTTCTTATTCTCCCATGGTGATGTGAATTCATACCAATGGTCATTTGGGATTCTTTAGAAGGAAATTGAAATATGTTTCGGTTTGGTTCCTTGCATTCTCCCTAGGAGTTACGGCTTACGTTTGCCACGTTACTTTAACCATGCTAAAATTGTCTATTATGCAAATTTCTTCCTTTTGAGGATGGAAGGTGCCGGTTATGTTATTGGGGATGGGTTGCCGATTGTGGCTTATAGGCTGATTTGTGTGATTGTAGGAGTTGATTGAGAAGGTTTAAATCGTGTTGTTAATTGGAAGAATATAGTCGCTTTCTATAGACGGTAGACTCCAACTTATTCTAATCGGTATTGGTTCTCTCTCATGTTTTTGTTATGTGGCGTTCCCTCCAGTCAGGGTTTTTGTTTTACTTTCTCATGTCTTGCGTGTACATAGAGCAGTTATGAGGGTTTTCCTTTTGGTCTCATGGTTTGTTTAAGCGTGGTCATGCTAAAGTTGCTTGGAATGTGGTTTGTCTCCCTCGAAAGGAAGGTGGCCTTGGAATTCGGAGGTTAGATTTCTTTAATAAAGCTTTAATGATTACTCATCTTTGGAAGCTTATTAATAACAAGGAGTCGTTGTGGGTGCACATGGTTTCATGCATACCAAGCTTCTTGGTCGTAATTTTTGGGTGATTCGTGTCGTGTATATGACGTAGGGGGCGTATGATTCTTCATTTACGTCGCATGCATTCGACTCTTTATTCCGTTTTAATGTTGGTGATGGCCAGTTCCAATCTCAGTTTGGCACGACGTTGTGTGATAATAGTCACATTGCTGATTTCTTTTCGACAGAAACATTCATCGTGGGGGATTTCATCATTACACCAAGTTAAATGAGGTCATTGATAATGGGCAATTCATATGGCCGCATTCTTGGTACTCGTCTTTTCCGAATTTGGATTCTATTCAAGTGCCGCATATTAGACCTGGTGTTCGTGATAAATTGGAATGGGTAAGTTTGGATGGTCATGTGCAACCTTTCTCGGTGCAAGTGGTTTGGCAGTCTATTCGTCCCCGTAGTGATAATGTGGGTTGGTTTCGTTGTGTTTGGTTTCCAGGGTGTATCCCGCGCCATGCTTTTCATATGTGGTTGATTATGAGGCGTCGTTTAAAGACCCAAGATAATCTCAAGCGTTGGGACAATGTGGATGCTCGTAACGTTTCATGTTCTTTATGTAAATTACAACCGGACTCACATGAGCACATTTTCTTTGAATGTACGTTTTCTAGCCAGGTTTAGAATAAACTAAGGTCGCTTGCTGGTCTTACAAATGCTAATCCGTCCATGGATTCTATTATACAATTGATTCTTCCTTTTGCTGGCCGAAAAAGTTCAAGGAGTGTTATTTCTAAATTGGTGTTGGCGGCTGCTGCTTACTTCTTATGGCAAGAGCGCAACAATCGATTATTTAGGAAGGAGAAGAGGTCTATAGATCAAGTTGTTGATTGTATTATCAACTCGGTTCGTCTAAAGCTGGTTTCCTGCAGATGGAAGAGTTCAAGGGCTGCTTTGGATATCATTAAAGTATGGAAGTTAGATTCTATTTTTCTTCACGTGTAGCTCTTAGATGCTACTCCTTGTGTCTATTTAGATGGTTTTTCCCTATTGGAGTCATTGTTAGTGTAATAGGGTTTGTTTCCGTGTGGTGTTTCACTCGGATTTAGTGGTTGTTCAAGCTTGGCTTGAGGTTAATGTGGTATTTCAGCCACATTCCATTGTACTTATTTGGCTTGGGTGATTTATATATTTAACCGGGGATTGTTGTCCCTTTTACCCAAAAAAAGAAAATATGATTTAGCACACTGAAAACTCATTTTTTTAGTTTTCTATTTATAAGGTCTGGAAAAAGGTCAATACGGCGTATCGAAAGGCTTCGATACGGCGTACTGGGGGTTTCTTGGAGTAGGGACCACGTTCGATATCTTCCAAAATATTTTATTTCCATAGCTTGAATACAGCGTATTGGTCTTCCCTGGATACGGCGTATTGATCTTGTTTCCTTCATGGTCTTTTGTGAAGTGCAGGCACAGATGCGCCGTATCTTCCTTGATGGATACGGCGTATTGCTTGTGAGAACAGTAATCTTCAAATGTCTTCGTTTAAGCTCCAGAATGCATGCCTTTTAGCTAGTCTTCACCGACTACTCCATAATTACTGCATTTCTCAAATACAAATGATTAAGTAACAATTCTTTGCAATAATTATATAAAATGGGTTATTTTCTTGGAATAATGATGCTATAAAAATGACGTTATTTGATGTCATCATCAGCTAAGAAATCATGTTGCTCATCATTCAATACAACTCCTGCTTCTTGTGCTTGAGCAAGTAGCATTTTTTCCTTAAACCATTCAGAATCTTTCTCCCTTTTCTTTGCAGTACACTCCTTAGCAATATGACCTTTACCGTTGTAGTTATAACATCTTACTACCCTTGGTTGATTTATATCCCTACATTTCCAACTGGATTGACTACCCTTGCTCCTGAAGCTTGATTCTTTCCAGCATTGCCCGCATAACCTTGAGACTGTCTACCTTGAACATTCTGAATAGTAACTTGGCTGTTGTGAATTGTAGCTTGTTATTGGATTTAGACGACGTTCGAAGTTGCTTATTCTTGAGAAATTTAAGCAGTACACCGATATACGCAAAGAGATAAATCTTTTTGAGACTTTCAATTGGATCATCAGTTGGAAGAAAGGTTGGTGTGACAAATTTGGTGTCAGGTTGAATTGTAGGTGGTTGTTGAACAATTGTAGGTGCATAGCTCTGAAGTGGAGGTAACTGAATAAGTTGTTGGTTTATTGGAGTGTTTGATTGGTAGTGTTGGTAAGGTTGATAAACTTCAATTGGTTGAGTATGATACTGTGTTTGATGACTGCTGTATAAAGGAGGTGGTTTGTAGGTCTTTGCCATCAAAGCAAGTGGTTCCAGGAATCATTGTCGCATTTCTCGAACTTCTTTGGCATCTTTTTCATTGTGTTTGAGGAAAGCATACAACTTATTAAAGGTTACACTGTGAAGATCTCTTGCTTGTTTAGTTGTTGTGACAAACCTACTCCACTCGGGTTGAAGATGATTTACAAACTTCGTGTTGATTTGCATAGGTGTCATAGACATAAGAATCATGTTCATGTTATTCATTAGTTTAGCATATCTCAGATAGTAAGAGTGGATTGATTCTCCAGGCTTAGATGTGAATTTATCAAATTCATCATATAGCATAGACTCACGTTCTTGCTTGGTCATCTCTTTGCCTTCCATAAGTTCTTTGACGCGATCCCATATTTCCTTTGCAGTTTGATAGTGGTTGATGAGAGTGTAGATGTCAACTGGAAATCCAAGAAGAAGTATATTGACAACTTTGATGTCACTGTCATAATGTAACTTGTCTTGTCCTTCAAGGTCTTCAAGTCTTTGAGGACGACGGACGTCGGTAACTCCATATGTGTCTTTACAGTAATCTCTGATTTGAATTGATAAGGATTGTTGTCAGTTGAGTCTTTTAACATTTCACCATTCTCTTTTCCTCGGATATAAAGAATGATCCGGGTCTTCCAACTATCATACATGCCTTTCTCTAGCATCGAGGGACGGGTTTCAGAACCTGCAGCAATTTTGTTCTCTGCCATTGTTGCCATTGTGAATTTGATTGAGTAGTTCTTGTATGAATTGATATTTGTAAGGATCGTTTTGACGAGAAGAAGTGTTATTTTTGTGAAAGTTTGTTGAAAGATTGTATTTTTAACACGGACCGAGTCAAAAGATTATAACTTTATGAAAGTAGTTTATTTAAAAACCTTAAAGTTTAAACCTTTTAACTTATAAACCCTAAGGGTCAGTTACAATGATGTGACCGATCCTAGTGGTTCGGTTAGGAAATTTTCTGGGGTGTTTCCGAGTTGTTTTCGGTGATGTTTCTAGCTTAAAGATTAAATCTTTTTGCGAGAAAACCAAAATCACAAATTATTTTAACATAAAATCACAAATTATTTATCCACTAACTTCTAAAAATCACCTTTTTCACATTAATTACCCACTGAAAACCCATAATTCCACTTTATTAATTTAATAATTAAACCTTTTTAACACTAAAAAATCCAAAACCATAATTTATAAAACTAGGGTTTAGTTTTTAGTTTAGACTCGGTCCGGGTTTAGAGGTTTGGTGGAGGGTCGGTTGTAGGTGTATGGACGATTCTTGAGGTTTGGCTATAGGGTGGTTCGGCTGAGGGCTTGTGACCAATCATGTGGTTTGGCTGAGAGTTGTTGACCAAACCTAGAGGGTCGGTTAGTGACTAGGGTCGGTTACAATGATGTGACCGATCCTAGTGGTTCGGTTAGTAAATTTTCCGGGGTGTTTCCGAGTTGTTTCCGGTGATGTTTCTAGCTTAAAGATTGGATCTTTTTGCGAGAAAACCAAAAAAGTTTGAAACTTTATGCAAATGTTTGAAACTTTATGCAAATGTTTGAAACTTTATTCACGAAAACCACTAAAGACTTTACTTTTGAGAGACTTTTGCAAGATAAAATGCAAAAGTTCAAGACTTTATCTTTTGAAATCTCTAAAAATTACAACTTTCTTTAAATTTTAAAGCTTTGTCTTCAAGAACTTGTCTTTATAGTCTTCATAGTCTTCATATTCTTCAAGTTCTTCAAAGTCTTCAAATTTGATAACTTTCTTCACGAAAAGCACTTCAAATCATCCCATGGCGATTGATACCAATTGATACAAATCAAATAATCATACAAAGTACTACACTATTTAGTATTAGACGGATTGCACACTTTGAGATGTAGTTATTTTGTAGAAAATCTGTTCCACCGCATGTATACTTGAGTTACATCTCGGCTGCGCCATCACGTGGGTCGCAGTGCGTGAGAGCAGCCAGGCCCACCGACGTAGCCTACTGATTGCTCTGCACGCTGAGGTGGCTATGTAGAAAGTTCAACGAAACGAAGAATATAATCGAACAGAGAGCATCTCAGAATAGTATACAGTACTCCTCCTGATGAGCTTAGATTAACGAGACCTGCTCATCTCTAGAAGACTATCTTACCCCCATGCCACCCATCACCCATCTAACCCATTCGTTTGACACCTCCTTGTTATCGCGGAAGGTAGGAAATAGGACAGACTTTAAGGGTTATTACTTAATTACATAACAAAAGTCCTTTCTATTTGCACTAGTTTAATCCATACAATTATAAAATAGATATATTAGCCATGTATTCAAACTCTTTTTGTGTTTCTAAACCTAACGATACTCCCCCCCCCCTAGGCGCAGGTGACATTTTTTGGTGGATTCGCGTTCTCCATAATGAAGAAAGGAATAGTGAATGAAAATTTACGAACAAACATACAAAGAAAAGATAGACTACAAGAAAGCTAATTAGACAAAAAGTAAAGTCTTACTCGAAAGGATTCTAGTAAGTAGATCTAAGCTAAATAAAATCGGAACCTAAAGTAGTTGCTATTCCCCGGCAGCGACGCCAAAAACTTGATGCGCGGTCGTCGTAGGACTTCAACAAGAAGTTTTACAACTCCCTAGGCAGTGCACCTAACCGTTGTAGTGTAGTAAAGGCAAGACACGGGGGTTGTTATCGTTCTCTAGGGGAATAGGCGTCAGTAAAGGTCCTAATTGAATATAGCTAAGAACTAGAGGTTGAGAGAAGATTATTTTTGTGTTTTTATATTTTATGAAAGCAATTTAAATCTCGGGTTTTAAAGGTGGTTTGTTTTAAACTAATAATTAAAACTAAATTAAACTAACTAAGATTAGGGGAATTCATATGATGAGAGAATAGTGTTTACTTAATCATGTATGATCCTTGGTAGCTTCTCCTAACTCTATTGCCTTGTCACACTTGTGATGTATATGTAGGTACTATTCTAATGCATGGCGAATTACACGAAAACGCCGTCTACGAAATAACTAACTAGAGCAACGCACAAGTAAGGTAGTATGACGACTATTACAAGGCCCCTAGTCTAGATAAACGCGTTTGTATTAATACCTAAAGGGGATCATCCACACACGGGTAAGGTAGTATGAAGACTATTACCGGTGGAATCCTTTCTACGCAATCATGTCTCCCAAGATCTTACGATAAGGGACTAAACATGCACACACATCAACAAGAGGCAACAAAGTTAAGATCTACATACCAATTCACATACAATCATAAGCAAACACTTAAGAGATCTAGCCTAGCATGTTCAAGATAAAAGAAGCACAATTATATATCAAACAATAAGGCACATTGAAAGATAGGAGATAAAAGAACTTCACTATGATGAATCAAGCAATTGGGGAAGTATAGAAGGGTCGAGAAACCCTAAAATACTCCTAAAATCTGGTACAACTCGTTCTCTCACGAACTAAACCCTAATTTCTTCTATCAAAAGTGTATATGAAAAACATAAAATTGAGTGTCGCTATTTTCCAGACGCCGTCGTCAAGCTAGGGTTTCTTTGGGTCTTCAAACTTAACGGCTGATCCAGACGTTGTCTCCATGACTCAGACGGCGTCCCACTTGAGTCCAGGCGCGGTCAGGATTATCCAGATGGCGTCTCTAGAGTCTGGTCTTGAATCTTTCATCAATCTTCACACCCGTTAGCTACCATGTCCGTTTTCTTCTCAAATTGAGTCCAAATCACGTGTATTTCCACCAAATTTCTTCCAAATGCTAAAAATGCAAAAAGAAACGATTAAGCACATATTTAAGACATTTTTGCATGATTATAAGAAAATGACCTTGAAAAAGTGTATAAAATTACACCCCATCATATACCCATACACTTAGGATTTGCTTGCCCTAGAGAAAATAAGCTTTTCTACCTTAACAAGATACATATCGGGGCATTTGACTTACTCTTTAAAGGCTTCATGGCACAACCAATTAGACCTCGTAACTAGAAGCACGGGAAAAATACACTAGCACCTCACAATAAGTGTTTGGATTATCTCTCTCTCTCTCGGTGTATAATGAATTATAACAATATGAAAATCAAAAATTTAACACTCATTACCTAGTCATAGCATATAAGTTACCGTAAGCTTGATAAAGGATCAAACCTCCACCGCTAGCGTAAGTACTAATAGTTACCATCAAAGAGGACTTTAAAGGGTTGTGATGTGTAATTATGTGGGATACATGTAAACGGAAATGGATGGCATTTGGGAGAGTGACATTTGGGTGGATTTGAGTGAAGTGGTTAGTCAACTATCTTATGGGAATACACGTTGGCGTGGTTGCTAGTCGAAGACTCGGACAAGATATACAAACTCTACAAAACTCTACATCAAACTCTTTCTTTTTCTTTTCTTGACTCTATATTGAACATGAATAAATAAACTAACTAATAAAACTGATAAACGCAAATGGTAGCCCGTACATTTTTTTCTACTTTATATATATATATATATTACCATTTGCAACATATAATACATCATTAGGGTTTATAGATCACCCCTACACTTGAACTTTTTACAGACTCGATAAGCAAAGTAATCTAATGACCCAAATTGGTTGGATTAAAATAACATGTTGACTACTCGGCATACATATGGGGGTCTTGACTTTACTTTTCTTCCCCATTCTTCCACGAAATAAATACTACTATGAATCCCAATCGTCCCAAAACAATATATACAAGGATAAGGATTTAGCAACCGTGTACACCAATAATTAACTAAGGGTGTAACACAACGATGTACTAAAAACAAGTACATGTAGGGTAGGCTAAGGTTTTGGGTGGCACAATTGGTTTAAGGGTATGGTTGAGGTTTCACTAGGGGATCTCGCACTAAAAGTGAGCGCGAACAAGGGTGTGGGATAGTTATATAGTCGGGGTAACTAAAATAATAATTACAAGTTTTAAACATGGGTTAATCCTAATGCCTCTTATCATTTAGCAAATATTATTACTCACTATGCAGTCTCGGGATGCATCACTAAAGCAAGTTCTGGAAGTTATATACTACCGGTACCCTCATATAATTTAATATCAATGCGCTTTTTTTTTGGTAAAAGGGACCATCCCCGGTAAAATATATTAAATAGACATAATGGATTGCTCATTCCCTTACTCTGTGAAGCTTAGAGATAATAAACTATCTTGGGCATCAATGGTGGATACCCGAATTTCTAAAGATCTAGGGGCGTAAACCTCACAATTTTGGAGGTGAATTAATTTGAGTGGAAGGGTTTTTGTGCTAGTCGTATAATTCCCTATCAATGAGACGCTCTAGCTACTTAGTTTCACCGTTCATGTGATGAAAATTTTAAATTTGGGTCAAAATTTCCCTTTACGATTTATGTTTCGATAGATAACTCATCATTTTAAGTTCAAGCAAAGACAAATGGTGGAATAGTTTCTAAGGATTTTATTTCCCCCTACACTTATTTTGAACATTGTCCCCAATGTTCTACAAAGTACCTGTAAACGAATAAAGGGAAGAGAAAAGAGAGCGAAAGAAACTAGTACTCCCCAGGTTATGCTCAAATTTAGAGAAGAAATAATGATCCCAGCTAAATCGTTATCCAAGAATTGTCCTCATGAAACTCCTAAGAAATCTCGGGCTTCACCTTATCCAATATAACCTACAAATCAAGACAAGGTGCAAATACACCCAGCGTAAAATCGGCAAGAATGATAAACATACAACTATATAACTTTACGTTTTGACTCAACAGCAAACTTATTATTAAAAAGATAGGATGAATGTGTTAAATTTATTCGTGGTTTACTGCAGATCTTTTAAGCGATGTATAAATTCCAGAATTTATACAAAAGATTTAAAAACAAAAATTGAATTTTTTCTATACTGGAGGGGGGTCGCCGTTTGGAAAATCCAGACTCCGTCTCCACTAACTGTAGAGAATTATTTTTTTTCTAGTTCAAAATTTTCTACACGCATATCCATTAAGTATTTCCTGCAAAAAATTTACTGCAAAGCCACGAAAATTATTAACACAAACATATGACTTGATCACACAAGACGCGAATGAATCTAAATTATTTATCTTGACTTGTTTGAAAATTTGGTTCTTATAAACCGGATTTCCCCTACACTTATCTTTGTAAAATACATTTGAATGAGATTAGGGACAATGTTAAAAATAGCTAAAGCATGATTACAACCTATTTTCAAACAATAATAATAAACAATAAAGAAATAAAACACACGGACACTATTAAAATGCAAATTTAAAGATTGGGTTGCCTCCCAATGAGCGCTTTTGTTTATTAGAGAGTTTTTTAGCTAGACTCGAAGTCCTATTCCTTACGTGACTCCTCCATGGTTTTCACTAATTCCACTACTACTTTCATCTTTGGGTGCGAGTGCCTTACTTTTAGAGTACTTACTTTTCCATGCTTCAAATTTTTCATATAGTGAAACTTTATTTTCTCCACCCACTCTAGGACACGCTCATTGACAACACTTAATGTGTTTACCTTGTTTTCATCTCTTTCTTCCGATGCGGAAGGGTCGGGGCTTATGTAGAATTGGACCGTACTTTTTCCGGATCTTAGGCTAATTGTACCCTTATCGAACTTAATCTCAGCTCTAGCCATGGTCAAAAATGGTGGTCCTAGGATCAAGGGCTTCTTAACATCTTCCTTAATATCTAATATCATGAAATCCACCGGATAAACTAAACCGGTTACCTCAACCAACACATCTTTAGCTACTCCTAAAGGGTATACGTGTGAGTTAATAGCTAAGGCAAGTCTAACATCAGTTTCCAAAAGCTTCTCATTGGTCAACCTATTATATACGGATAAAGGCATAACGTTAACGTCGGACCCTTGATGAACTAGGGCACTCATATTCCTTTGTCCTCTACGTTACATGTTATCACAAAAATTTCCTTCCTATGCCATCTTTCCTAGTTAACTCTCTTTTGAACATAATGGCCTTTCGTATGGATTTCCTAGGAAGGGAATGGTAATCCTCACACTCTATTTTTCATGTTTCCATTGCTAATAATGAATCATTAAACTTGGGGTTTCCAATAAGTCCTCCAATTAGCTTTTCATTTATTTTATGGTTAAGGTAGAAGCTAACGGGTTGTGGTTTGGGTAGCTCGGCCATTTTTCTTTCTTCTCCAACGGATTCCTTAGTTGCTTTTCTAAGGGGCTCATCGCTAGTCTCAACGGGTTTGTTAACATCATTATTAGGCTCAACCATGTTTTTATCTGTGATTTGTTCATTTTCAATTATACATAGAGAAATGGCATTAACGTTTTTTAGTTGGAGGTTGCCTACTTTCTTCTCTAACTAGTACTTTTTTAGGCGTTGAGCAAGACACTAGTTTTTTTACGAGTTTAAGCATCTCGTCTATTCTTTCTTCAAGTTTTTCTTTCTGCCTGATCATGGCTTCTTCGAATTTTTCAACCCGTTCGGTGTGTGAAGCCATGTATTTGTACATGCAGGTTTCGAAGCTTGGCTCAAGCTCTCTAGGTCGTGGTTTCGGGTATGTTCGTTGGAATGAGAAAGGGTTTTTTTTGCGATGGTTGGAATGGAGTCGGGTTTACCACATTAACTTGGCATGGCGGGGGTTGTGTTGAGCTTGCTTTTGGTTTTCTCATTAAGTTCTTAATTTGGTCTTCAAGCTCAAGCATACGCCGATTGGATGTACTCGGGACATCATGAGGAATAGAGATAACCTTGACCGGTTTAGCGAAGTCTCTTGGGTCATTCCAACTTTCGTTGTCATAGAAGGCGAGGTCCTCTAGTAGTGCCCATGATTCTTCGTTATTTTTGTCACGTAGCTTGCCACCAGCTGCTTGGTCAATGGTTCGCCTTGTGATCGGATTGACATGATCATAGAAGATTTAGATTTAGAGCCAAAGTTCGATGCCATGGTGAGGGACTTTTTGAAGTAAGTCCTTGAAACGAGTCTATGCTTCGGATAAAGATTCACCTTGGTGTTGTTGGAACATCAAGATATCATTTCGGAGTTTAGAAGTCCTTCTTGGTGGAAAGAATTGAGCAAGGAAACGAGTAGTAAGATCCTCTCAAGTGAAGATGGATCCAGCGGGGAGATGCTCAAGCCAATTGCTAGCGTGGTCTCGAAGGGAAATTGAAATAAACGCAGGCGCGTCCTTTTCCTAGTTTCAACATTAAGGTCGACGGAGTCTACAATTTTCAAGAAATCCTTAAGATGGTGATTCGGATCCTCGGACCAAAGTCCGTGAAATGAACATCCATTTTGCACCAATCGGATGCTATCGGATCGAAGAGGTTCCAAATCATTCCCATTGGGGACTTCAATGGTATTTCGGTAGCCCTCGTGGCTAGGTCGAGAATAATTTCCTAAGGTGCGGTGCGGATTTTCGTCTCCCATTGAGGTTAACGAAAAGATTTACGAACAAAAGACACGAAGAAAAGATAGACTACAAGAAAGCTAATTGGACAGAAAGTAAAGTCTTACTTGAAAGGATTCTAAGTAGATCTAAGCTAAATAAAATTGGAACCTAAACTAGGTGCTATTCCCCGGCAGCGGCGACAAAAACTTGATGTGCGGTCGTCGTAGGACTTCAACAAGAAGTTTTACAACTCCCTAGGCAGTGCACCTAACCGTTGTAGTGTAGTAAATGCAAGACACGGGGGTTGTTATCGTTCTATAGGGGAATAGGTGTTAGTAAAGGTCCTAATTGAATATAGCTAAGAACTAGAGGTTGAGAGAGGGTAATTTTTGTTTTTTATATTTTATGAAAGCAATTTAAATCTCGGGTTTTGAAGAGGGTTTGTTTTAAACTAATAATTAAAACTAAATTAAATTAAACTACGATTAGGGGATTTTTCGTATGATGGGCATAGTGGTTTACTTAATCATGTATGATCCTTGGTAGCTTTCATACTCTATTGCATAGTCACACTTAGTGATGTATAAGTGATACTATTCTAATGCATGACGAAATATACGAAAATGCCGTCTACGAAATAACTAACTAGAGCAACGCACAAGTAAGGTAGTATGACGACTATTACAAGGCCCCTAGTCTAGATAAACGCGTTTGTATTAATACTAAAAGGGGATCATCTACACACGGGTAAGGTAGTATAAAGACTATTACCCGTGGAATCCTTTCTACACAATCATGTCTCCCAAGATCTTATGATAAAGGACTAAATATGCACACATATCAACAAGAGGCAACAAAGTTAAGATATAAATACAATTCACATACAATCATAAGCAAACACTTAAAAGATCTAGCCTAGCATGTTCAAGATAGAAGAAGCACAATTATATATCAAACAATAAGACATATTGAAAGATAAGAGATAAAAGAACTTCACTATGATGACTAAAGCAATTGGGGATAGTATAGAAGGGTTGGGAAACCCTAAAATACTCCCAAAATCTAGTACAACTCGTTCTCTCACGAACTCATCCTTAATTTCTTCTATCAAAAGTGTATATGAAAAACATAAAAATGAGTTTGTATATATAGAATTCAAGACGCGACAGCGTCGCTATTTTCCAGACGCCGTCGTTAAGCTAGGGTTTCTTTGGGTCCTCAAACTTGACGTTGATCCAGATGTTGTCTCCATGATTCAGACGGCGTCCCAATTGAGTCCAGACGCGGTCAGAATTATCCAGACGACGTCTCCAGAGTCTGGTCTTGAATCTTTCATCAATCTTCACACCCGTTAGCTACCATGTCCGTATTCTTCCCAAATTGAGTACAAATCACGTGTATTTCCACCAAATGTCTTCCAAATGCTAAAAATGCAAAAAGAAACAATTAAGCGCATATTTAAGACATTTTTGCATGATTATAAGGGTAAAATGATCTCAAAAGGTGTATAAAATTACACCTCATAACACTTCTTACATCTGAAAGTGAAAATGTATTCCAAAAGTTTCAGTTATATCTTGATGGGACTAAATGGGCACCTATTATTATGTTGGACGCATCAACGATTTATATTAAAGAGATGATATTATAGCTCATTTGAGTTCGATCGATGTGTGTTTGTGTCGGCCACTACGGGTTTTCCTTTTATATCCAAACGTTAGCTCAGTCCGCTAAATCTTTCTATGTATGCTACTGATTTTTGAGGACGATTTTTACTTAAAAGTAGTAGCCTAGTTAATTTTGAAGCTGCAAGAACAAACATCATAAATTATGTTTCTATAAATATTTATGTATGACAATTAAACATAAGATAAACATGTGAACAGTTGATTTGGGTTACTTTCCAAATGGATCAAAAGATATGGATAGAAGGGCAATGGGTTAGATGAGTTATCTCGTCATTGCATATAGTAGACATAAACCATTACATAGATGAGGTATCAATGGGAAAAGCTTTTTGGGGGTTTAACATATCTAACCCACAGGTGCTGCTTGACATATTTTAACGGTTAAAACACAATGATAACACCTTTAGTTACACTAGTACTAAAAGGGGATTTGGTCAACACATAGCAAAAATGGTAACGGCCACAATGTCACATATTTATGTGGACCAAAGGTACCAAAAAAGACACCATTTACTAATTAGTCACACATGAAACATTTTTATCGTGGGACCCATTTGAATGTATTGCCACACATCTCGAACATCCATGTGGCTAAAGTAACTCGGTACATATTGTTTGGTCACATATGATTTTCGACGCGTATTCTTACGTGTGACCAATACAAAGTAAGCTTGACTAGCAGTTGGTTCACGGAAGATTACACTATAAATGTGACAAAATTATTTGTCACACACTTGAACAATGTGATAATGTTCACTTATGGTCAAACTTAATGTTTTGTCACACATTATTTTAGTGTAGCTAAATTCCGTTTTCATAATGGTCACGTAACTTAATATGTGTGTCTAAAGTTTAGTTTGTGTTAGCTTGCCAAAAGCTAATGTGTTTAGTCACATTTACTTCTATCACTGTGACCAAATGGCATATATGGTCACACTAAACGTTTTGTCACAAATTTATTATTATTGTGGCTATTTGGAGTATCATAGTCACACAAAATACACATTTCTTCAATTTAAACACCATATGGTCACACTTATTAACATTTTTTGTCACTTTATGCTTAGTTGTATGTGACTAAATACCCAAAAAAAAAATATGCTTTATGTGGCTAAATATTACAAAAGGTTCACCACAAACATCAAATTCATGTGGCCATGGATGATCAATAGTCACACAAATAATACATATTTCTTCAATTTTACACCACATGGTCAACTTATTATCACTTTTGGTCATTTAGTCTTAGTTGTATGTGACTAAATACCCAATACAAACCATGCTTTGTTGTGGCTAAATATTATAAAAAGTTCACAAACTTTAAATTCATTGTGGCCATTAGATGATCAATAGTCACACAAAGATACATTTCTTCAATTTAAAACCACATTATGTCACACTTACTTTAAACACTTTTGGGTCACTTTAGTTAGTTGTATGTGACTATAATACCCAAAACAAACTGCTTTGTGTGGTCTATAATATTACAAAAGATCACACAAACATCAAATTCATGTGGCCATTTGATGATTAATAGTCACACAAAATAGACATTTCGTCACTTTAAACACTATATGGTCACACTTATTAACACTTTTGGTCACTTTATGCTTAGTTGTATGTGACTAAATACCCAAAAAAACTAATATATTCATAACAAGAAAATAAAAAAGGGGGGGGTTTTTTTGTTAACCCCCCCAAATCCCCCCTAGCAAGAATCGAACCCGCGTCTCTCCTTACAGAAGTCAAGGGGTTACATCTTGCTGAGAGACCTATTTCTTAATGTAATGCATTCCGTTTATTATAGAAGTTTTAAAGCTTCATTGTTTTTCGTTAGTAGCTTTAAAATGCTTATAATAAAGGATGTTACACTCAGCAAGTATCGATAAACAAAATAACTGGCGACCTCCCTTTACGGAAGTCAAGCGGTTTACCATCTGCCAGAGTAACTTATTCGTTAATGTTATGATTCTGTTTATATAGAAATTTTATGCTTCATTATTTTTTGCTTGTAGATTAAAGAGTGCTATATAGAAACTGTCTTATTAAAATGTGGCTTCTTCTCCCTTGCTTATGCAATGTGCAAAGCTGCTATAACACACAAACCAGACAATAAAATCACAAACCAAAAGACAATAACATTCAAATTTCATAAGGTTTTAAAAAAATGTATATGATTTTCACCATTCATAAGTCACCATTTAACAAGTTTGGATGCTAAATTAAAAACACAATCAAAAGCTAAACATCTAAAACATGTTAGTAACATTTGATAGCTTTCACATGACACCTTTCTTTTCCCTTTGCCTTATGCTGCATAAGTTTTTTGATTGCTGGCTCCATTTTCTTTTCAATTCATCCCATGTAGTAACATTTGGTATAAAGTCCGGCACAGATCCTTGTCTTGTACATGGCTATACCACATTTGAGTTTGGTTTTTCTTTGCAAAACTGGTACATATTTACCTTTAGACATTGCAGAGTTAGAGTCAACAATGCAATCCTTGTCTGTGTTTCTCTTGTTTGTGGTTTCCATGTCTGTGCTTTCATTGTCTGTGCTTGGAAAGTAGTTCCATGATAGATATTCCTTAATTGTGTTATATCAATAAGCTCTTGCAACTCATTTAGTTATGTTGTGTTGATGGCCAATTAAAATACTAGGCACTTGCTTTTTTGCTGCCCATCTCTGTCATTCTGAGCTGTTAGCTTATGTCAATTATTTCTGCAAAGAAATTAAGTATAATTAAGCACGAAGATATCCTACCAAAACACACATTTTGTCACCAAAATAAGCAGATAACACAATATAGAAGATAACATCATTTATTTCATTAACCAAATAATCAAAACCATTTAATCCATAATAAATTCAGTTACAGGCATATTGTTTTTATAGTAAGCTTAAAAATATACATTACATACAGGACCAAAAACGTTACATCATAAAGTAGATTAACATCACTATCCCACTTCTAAGCTTCTCTCCTATCTTCTCTTCAGTAAAAGTCAGCAAAAGTTTTTGTATCTTCTCTCAAGGTCTTGCCTTTAATAGCATCCCAGGTTTTAGCATTTGCTAGGCCCCATGTACACCAATTAGTTATTTCGTACAGGGCTTTTGACAATGAGTGTTTTAGTTGTGATGGTTGTAGCTTAGCCTTAGACCCTACGTGCCTTCTTCTTTAGCCTTATAAAGATTGATTCAGATGCTTGTGCTTTAGCCTACATACATGATTAGCCTTTTTAAATGTCTTTACCAAGAAGGTTTTTACATCACTTCATTACATCCTGATTTTGAACCCCAACCTACATTGTCCTTGTACTTACATATGACAAATAGTTGGTTACCTATTTTGTGACAACTCTTAGGTGGTTCTGGAGAGTCATAATCTATCTCCTCGGAAGTGCTAATTTAAGAAGTGCTATATGAGTCCGAGTTGTTGTCTAAGCTACTATCTAAATTTACAACAATGTTTTCTGTAAGTTAACAACAAAGTCTAAGCTATGCATACTTAAGGAAGTCTTTTCAATTAAAGCTCTGACTAATGCTGACAGCAAAATAGTACATGATTGTGGGTATGGCCTGAGGATGGGTTGGTACTATCTAATATCCTTAGCAAGATCAAATCAAATTATTTGGTTTTCAAAATGAATTCCCAAACATTCCTTCATATGTGGCTAATGCATATGGTCCAATTTTTTACTCCAACACCCTCTTTAAATCCTGCTTTATATGTGTTTAAGAATATAAAGGGATTCGAAAAAGGTTATCATTCTAAGAAACATGAGCAGATAAGCAACACACAAGCAAACATAGAGAAGTTAAGCTTAAAAAAACGTATATTGGACAACATTAGCAAAAGAGAAGCTAAAAAATAAGCAAAAAAAGGAAATAAGGAAAAAAAGATAATAAAGTTTACCGTTCTGATTTGCATGTTGAAATTAGGGTTTATGAAAAGTGAATTCAGGGATTACATGTAGCTGATCGATTTTGGTGGGTGAAATGAAATTAATGTGTATTATTGAATTGGTGGATGAGGTTTGAAGGGTAGAGGGATAGTTAGGCAGGTGGTGGGTGGAATGAATTAAATGTGTGTTATCATTTTTATGTATCAGTTCAGTTCTTACTTAGCAGTTTTAACTTACCTTAGCAGTATTAGTTTAACCTAGCAGTTATGAACTAGTTTAACCATGTCTAAACTTCATAAACTGTCTCATTCAGACTTATCCAGCAAATCTTTCATACAATACTTATTAAGACTAAACAACACCTGAACTTTAATAAACATCATAACTTTCATTAATTAGGATTATCCAGAAAAACTTCCATACATCCTTCATACTTATTCACAGACACAAACTGAACATTATTAACACTAAACAACCATTACAGCTGACCAGTCTGCAGTACTAACTTATGCTTGACAAGTTCTAAATGAGTGCAGCTGTACACACATATAAACCAAACAGGATGTAAAAAGAATTTAATAGATAAAATTGAAATATTCACCAGGTATTTGCTTGACTAACGTGGTGCATGACATGGTTCACTTGGATTTTCGTATCACAACACCTTCACAGTCCTTTCGATAGTAGTCATCTCGTGATTCATTAGCAAAGTCACGTCGATCTACAAGAGGCAATACATTATCATTGCGATGGTGAATAACGGTACTAAATTCCTCATCGGACTTTGTATACCTATCTTGTAATTCATGGAGGTGGTCTTAAAGCCAAATAGACAATTTTTATCTACCGAGTCCTTTTCAATAAAACACTTGTAGTGGCTTGTGGGGCTAATTCAAACGGATTATCCTTGATGGCCTAAATTATTAAGGTCGGACCAAGTATTACCCTAGTTTATGCGTCTACACCACCAGATTTGTGGGAATTAACCCAATCACATTGAAAAGAGGAATTTTCCTGAAACGGTTAATCTAGTACCCATCTTCTCTTGTAAAACACCATAATTAGTATTGCTTGTCTTGTGGTTCAACTTCTTTAGTCATGTGCAGAAGAATCGATATTGCCTCAACACTACCCCACTGTTCCTGGTAAACTTTTGCCATCATGACATTTTCGTACGAAAGGTATTACATTGATGTTATATGATCATATTTCACTACGGTGGGTGTGGTCCATTATGATATCCACCTTTACTAGTTTCTGATACACTTTCTTGTCGATCTCGCTTACTCTCTTCTCTCTCTACCTGAATTTCATTAAACGATATTATTGGCTTCAAATTTAAGAAACAACAAACAAACAATTATAAATAACATACGATTAATTACCTCTTCGCGTAACAGCTTAGCAAAATACTTTTATGTGATCTATTCTCCAGAAATGCTTATATTCGTTTTACCGTGGTTTTCTGTTTTCAAAATTGTTGGGTCGCCTGAAACAATGTCTTTTGATTATTATATTTGATAGAACATTTTAAGTAAACAAATAGACATCGTTTTAGTAATACTTACTCGATATTCGGTACCATTTTTATTGTATTCTGTATTACATACAATGTGCTTTTCTGAATGAGTTCAGCAGAAACTTCACTTGGTTTTTTGGCCGACTTGGCTTTTCCTTCCTCATTTTCATAAGTTTCTTGTTATAGAGGGATACATTAGTTTCCATGGATTTATGATATTCGCTAAAAGATCTATTGTTTTTGGCATATGTTTCCTCAGCAATGCATCCTCTGGTTTATTTCTGTTTTGCACGTGTCCTTTAATAACCTTCATACATCTTTCGAAGGGATACATCCACCGAAAGCATATTCGGCCAAAAATTTTTACCTACCCTAGTTTGTTGTTGCACAGTCAAATGTATCATAATATCAAAAAATAACGGAGGAAAGAACTTCTTGAGTAGGCATAGTGTCACTACCAGTTCTGCTTGCATCTTATCTAGTTCTTGCAACATGATTTCTTTGCTACATATCGATCTTAAAGAAAAGCAAAACCTAATAATAGCATATCGTTTGTGGGTGGGTGCATGTTTGAACGTATTGCAATAGGAACAATAAACTTTGCTATTAGCATGTGATAGTCATGCGATTTAAGGCCAATGAGTTTCCTATCCTTTAGGTTGACCAAACTAGAGAAATTTGAACAATAGCCTTCTGGTACCTTAATGTTGTGTAACGTGTCACAAAAGATGTCTTTTTCAGCATTAGTTAATGTGTAACCTGCTTGAGGTAGTGTTGTATTACTATTGTTTTTGTCTTCATCTTGCATAGCCAAACTACTCTGGTTTTACCCCCAATCTCAGCCAGATCCACATCGAGCTTTCAATCCATCTTTCGTCTTTCCCGAACATGTTGCAGAGTTGCCGACTTATACTCTCAGCAACTTCTTTTCTACATGCATAAAATCAATACAATGTGGAACAGGATTATTCCTCAAATACTTAAGTTTTCGATACCAAATGTTGAATTTCTTCCAATTCAACCAGTTATTGTCCATGTACTTGGCTTGAATACCATCTCCTTCTGTGTTTTTCTTTCTGCTTTTGAATCTTAAACTCTGCCTCTTATATCCTTAATTGGTTTTCTGATGATGCATTATTGTTTGTTCGTTTTCCTTTTCCCTACTTATTTTCAATATGTTTTACCTCGTTGTATATTTGTTCCCTGGTTATTGGAATTGGAGCCTGGAGAAATTCTTGTTGTCCATTAAATGCCTTCTTTTGCTTTCTGAACGGATGGTTATGGTAGATATCGTCTGTGTCCAGCATAACTTTGCTTGGATGAGGCAGAAGAAAGTCTAACAACAATTTGTATTCTATCCCTCATATACACAACCCTTTGAATTCATGTGTAGTACGGGCAACCAACATAATGTAAAAGTGCAGGTTATCATTTATTGTCATAACACAACGACAGTAGATTAAAGTTATCTTTTGTGGAAACTCATACGTAATCAACCCTGTATCGAATGAGGAATGCTAGATCATCAACCAACGGTTCTAAAAAACATCGATTATCATTTCTCGGAAATCCCTGATAATTAATACGATAGGTGATAAACTTTCTTTTCATACACAACCATGGAGGAAGGTTATATATGACAGTTAAAACTGGCCATACACTGTGATGCCTATTTCCCGTGTTGACGTCAACCCCATCAGCCGATATTCCTAGCCATTGTTCTCTTGTATCTTCAGCGATTTTCGGGGTATTTTTCATCTATGGTACGTCATGCCTGTGAATCTGAGGGGTGACGTAACACACCATCTGTTATCCTCCGTGTCGCGTGCCATCTTCAATCTTCTAAAATACTTTGTATCTTAAATAGTTGTTGCAGTCTTGGTATAATTAGAAAGTACAACATTACCTTTGCTGGAATGTTTGTCGTACTCTTTCTTTGTCTTATTATCCCACCTTCAATATTGATGTTCCACAAGTCGACACGCAGTCTAGATCTTTTCATTCTTCCAGTAAAGAAGGCAGTTGTTGATACATACATGTATCTTTTTGTATCCTGATCCCATCAATCTCATAACTTTTTTGGCTTGATTAGTTTTTTCCACCATTTCATTACCAGCAGGTAGCATCTTGTTTATAAAGCCTAGTAATTCAGTGAAGAACTTATCAAAAGCTCTGTATTTACCCTTCAAGTTGAGTAGTTTAACTATTGCGGACAACTTTGTGACAGTCAGGGACATCCTTCGTAAGAGGACTTCTCTACGTCTGATAATAGTTCTTAAACTTGACCAAGGTCATATCCACATCACATTTATCTTTTTTAGCATTAAACCATTTCTACTGCGCTGGGCCATCTGTTGGAATATAAGCAAAATCCATTCGTCAACAAACTCTGCACTGTAGCATTTAACAGGTTTTGGGGCATTATGTTGGCTCATCATCTTTCGATGTTTTGTCCACTTTGTGTAGCTTTTATCAATCCCATGTCTGTATAAATGGTACTGCACTTCGCCACTTTATGCTCTATGTGGTTTAAACATTTGGTACACGGACATGGAATGTAATATGTGTTTTTTTATTAACTCGTGGGTCGTTGGTCCCCGTCTTCTGCAAGTTGTGTATTGCATAATCAATAAACGCTGCTACTCCATCAACATAAGATTTGCTGATCCTGATTAGTTTCCATCAAGGACTTGTCCATGTTTATTAAAAATTGTGTCCCTGCAGGTCACTACATTGTTAGTTTAAAGGTCCGGTGAACAAAAAAACCATATAAACTCACAATATAAGAACAGATTCTGGTAACTTGACATTTATTTTTTTCAATTAAAGATAGTTGGTTGAGGCCAATTTATAGAGGAAGGGGTTTTTTTTCAACCACCCATGCCCCTTGTATAATATCACCCATCCAGGAACCTAATTGTAAGTCCTAATTATGGTTCATGTTCATATGGTAATATGCTTAATCAGGGCTATTATATATTATTAACCAGTTAACTAGCTTATTTTACCAAGAAAATATGACATTAATTTCAAGAAGAAATCTCAAAACAAATGTTCAATTACAGCATAATCAAGACATTTTCAATTACAGAATCATAAACATGGTTTTTTTAGAACGATGTGTACAAAAGGAACATAATACTTACTAGTGGTGATGGGAGTGGTGGGTCTATGACGGGAGAGTGACAGCGATGGACGAGAGAGTGACGTGATGAGAGCTGTGGTGGTGACAGGATTTGTGGTGAGATGAGAGGGAGATGTGGCGGGTGACAGGAGGAGTTGTTTCTGGGGGAATATGATTCATGAAATTTTTGGAGGAATACATTATCAACGATTTTACGAATATTTCACAAAAATATCGAGGGGAAAATACCTTTAGCCATGATTATATAGTAACGGTTTGCATATATTTTTTCTGAGGTTGTCGAGAAGTGTCTAGGTTTAAAAACAATACATAACACAAAGGAACTGGATTGGTGCGGTAAAAAGTAGATAATGGGAGATCGGGGGGTTTGATGGCGTGGAGGGATGGTATTGCAGGGGTGGTGGGGGGGTTTCGAGGGGTGTGTTTTAGTAGTGGGTGCAATACTTGTTAGGTGGTGTGTGTGGGTTGATTTTTTTTTGCGGGGGGGGCTTGGGCGTGTACTCGTTTTTGGGTTAGGTTTAATTTATTTTGTCTTTGATGGTAGATTAACTTGGGAAGTTCTTTTGAAAGTGGTTGAGTTGTTGTGATGGACGAGTTTCTGAGGATAAGACGGAGTGGGGTGAGGGGGAGTTGGGGAAAAAGTTGGGCGTCTGGTTTGTTGGTTGAGGGGTTTGTGCGGGAAGAATAAAGCACGAGGGTAGTAAATTATGAATTGGATAGTTGGGGGTATTTGGGGGAGGTTTAACTTTACGGTGGGTGGTGCGCTTTTATTATAATAGTAAAATAAGCTTTAAACTATAACAACATCCCAAATCTACCAATCTTGCCAGTCGGGGATGTTGGGCTATTTATATATGGGCTAGATCATACGAGGGCTTGTTGCCATTTGGCGATCATTAGGTTCACATTCAGTATTTGACATCATCCTGGGTAAGTTTATACATTAGCGAGTTTGTAGAGTTGCTCGCTAGAGGTGTCTTGTGACATCCATGATTTCTGGTGACAACTTTGGGGCTTGTAATTAACGTGGGTCGTAGATGTGCATTGGGGTTTGTTGTAGTTGTGGCTTATATTCGTAATTGGGAAACCCTAGTGCATTTATTGGTGATGACCGTGATTTTATGGGGCGTGGTGCGAAAGTTCTGTTGATGGGTCTGAGGGTAGTGTTGGTGGACGGGGAACTGGGTCATCGTGTATTAGGATTTCACTAGTCGATCTGTTGATTTAATGAAGGTGTGGATTATTTGACATCGTTGGATTGGGGTCATATGCATATGGTGCATTGTTGTGTTTATTGGGGCGGCTTAAATTGTGTGTCTGTTATCGAATTCAGACTTGTCTGGTCGTGCACTAATCGGGGTTTTTGTATCTTTTCGTACAGGGCGTATATTAAGAGGGGCGTCTCGGTGCATCTGTTCTGGGTCTGTTTGTTGTTGGTGAGACCTTATTTTGTAATGGGAACCATCATGGCACTAGACACTCATGGTGGAGGGGTTGGTGGCTGTGGGCGCTAGTTATGGGGGAAGGTGATTCACCTTGGCTGAGATAGTGAGGACTCTGTCATTACATCGGGTAAAGATTGGACATCTTATGGGTTCATTGGGCTATTGGGGTGTGTTGTGCTTAAATTGTAGAGTGTCATGTTACGGGACAACATCCCTTTTATGCACTCCCCCCCCCCCCCCCGCCCCCCCCAACCTCCCCCCACCCCCACCCAACCATATCAAGACACAAATCCCCCCCCGTAATTAACCTGGGTTATGGGTATGTGCATTGGGTTATAGTGGCTTATATTGTAATGGAACCCTATGCACGTCCAGGAGATTCATGGTAATTCATTTGGGTCATCAATCATAGGTTATGTGCATTAGGATATCAAGGTCACATTCATTAATGGGTATTTGAATCATATGGGTCTTATGCATGGGTTGTAGTTGATTTGAGTGTCATGTTAAGACACAATCATGTCTGGTGACAATTAGAAAGTTTAACATGGATCATGGTCCTGTGCTTGGTTTTGTATGTGGCTTATATTGTAATGGGAAATTGTTGGAATCCCGAGTAACACTTCATACATATACATCATACAACGATCAAACTAGAAAGAGAGAGAGGTGAGTTGTTTTTGTAGAGAGAGAAAGAGAGAGATAGAGAGGAGAGAAAATAGAAATGTGGAATTATTTTAGAAATGTACAACTAACTTTATCCAGAGAGGAAAGTTACATATATACCACGACCACATTAAGTGACGTTCGAGATAAGTGACTAGGACTCCGAGCTCGGTTATGTTGGGAATTATTAACCCGAAAATTATACAATATTAGATTAACTATCGAGCTCGATCATGATACTTTCCTATTACAACGTTTAACTAATTGATTAACCGAGACTTAAATAAAATTAATGAACGAATGTTCGGCTCAATATTTTGGAGGCTAACAATCTCCCCGAGTAGTTCATTGTGACCACTCCTTATTAGAATCAATGAGATTGCTTTTGTCGTTACAGCTATATAGTGGTCTTGGTTTTCTCTTTGTTCTTTGCACACGCCCCCACATAATCTTTTTTGTAAGCTTTATTCTTCATGCTTTGCGACTCTTGATTTGAGCCTTGTCATTGTCTTTTATCGTCTTTGCCATACTTGCGATCTTGTATCTTTACAAATTCTCATATTATGCCTAATCTTGAAAGCTTAAATCGAGTTTGCGGAAGGTCTTTGTCTTTAAAAACTTGGAGCTTTCATGATTGTTTGTCTTTGTAGAATGAGCATGAATATGTGGTAATGAATCGACTTTGGTTGATTGGGATACCGTCACCACCGTTTTAACCTGCAGGTTTACGTTAGTGATAATCGAGAAAATTGATTTGAAAATCAATCGACGTGTTACTTGTAAAAGCGTTTTTTGTAACACATCGGAAGTTTTAAGCTTTTATCAAAATTCATCAACGTCAATTCATTTATGGGACCAAATTCGATATCTAGTTGTCACAAGTTTTGATTCATATAGAATTCACAAGTCACTTACGATGCGAGCTTATTTGAGGTTGACTATAGCTGGATATTTCTCTTCATTATCGACTACTGAAAAGTATAACTCTGATGTTTGGCAAATATCACAAGATATTGGCGTATGGACTCTTGTTACAGCTTGTAAACTGATGATGTTCAACAAGTGTTTGAAATGGAATGTGTCCTACGTGATTTTTATTGACTTTTGGCTTCTAGACTCGATTAGTGCATTTTGGGTTTTAGTCTCGAAGGGCTTAAGCAGATTGCCACTATTCACTATCAAACGATCTCGGAATGAGATGTCAATAGATAACGTGTTATTCACTGTGAAAAATGAGACAGTTTTCTGTTGAGAGAAAACTCGAAAATGGTTGGGACGGGTTTGTGCATTGCATCTGGGTCCTGATGTCATTTTTCATGTCATCAATCAACTTGTGATTCATGACAGCATATGTATTGACTCGGTTTCTGCCTTAAGTTGTTAGCCTGTGGAGGGCTTCTTTCTTATACCCTTTATCCATACATTTTTTTTCATTCTTCAACGCCTTCAATGGCTTACAGGATGTCATTAACTAACACCTTGTTGTGATTGTTTGTAGAGTTTCCCGTAATTCAACACAAACATGTATAGATTCTAAAAGAGCTCTAGAGAGAGATAAGTTAGAGACGGAGAGACTAGTTGAGAGGTATAGGAAAAAAATACCTTAAGAGTGTGTGTAATAATGAGTAAATGTTACCTCTTCCAAAGTTGGAATAAAGGTATTCTATAGTTCTTATAATACACAGGGTTAAAAATGACTAGCTTGCCTCTTCCAAAGTTGGAAGAGGCTTATATAGTTTTTACAAAATACCGAGTATTAGTACCCGGCTTAAAACCGAAAGACATACGATTAACTATTAAACTACGAACTATTATAAACAATAAATATACGGGGTGACCGAGTCTTTTACTCATATCTAACAATCTCCCCCTAAGGGAGGTCACCCTTGAAAACACTAGACTTAAGCTCTTATAGCTTGCAGTCTTTTGATTCTTCATGTTACATCTAGTACTTTGTTGTAGTGATCTTTAGATAACAATTGAGCTTGTTCACTTTGACTTGTTTTGATTTTGATCATAAGCCATCTTGAGATCATAAGCCAAACTTAATCTCTCATCATCTAGTAATTTATTGCCATCTTGTGCACTTGTGAAGAAGAATATGAAAACAGAGTTTGCGGAAGCTTTGACACCTTTATGAGATCTTACATAACTTCATAACAAGTGTAGGTCGTGCCTGACTATTAGGTTATGAACTTGACTCTGCTGGTACAGCGTATTTCCATCTCCTTCTTTAAATGTTCATGTAATAAAACAGTTAGCAATAAAGAGAAAATTAATTTGAAAAATCAATTGATGTGATAATTATGAAAGTTTTTGTAACACATCGAGAGTTTTGATTGGTTGTCAAATGTTCAATAACCGTCAATTCTTATGCTGGAACAAGTTTGATTCACGTAGAATCGCACCATCGTTTCTTTCCAGTTGACACAAGTTTGATTCTTGTAGAATCGCACAAGTCACCTACCTAGAGCTTGTTTGATTTTGGCTCTAGCAGGATTTCCATCTTCATTGTGAATACCTTCGTATCACTCGGATGTTCTGGCAATATCACAAGGATAATGCGTAGGACTCTTAAGATAACCTTGTTTCCACAGTGTGTGAGAGACAAGATAATTGGAAATGTGTCCTAACGAGATTAACTGATGATCTCTTGGCTCTAGACTCGAAAGTGCGCTTTGATTTTAGTGATCGGAGGCTGGAGCTGACTGCCACCTTTTCAATACCAACTTACTCGGAGTGAGTGAGACAGTAGATTGCATGTTTAGTCTCCGTGACAAATGAGACAAGTTTCTTTCAAGAGAAACTCGAATGGCTGGGAAGGGTTGTGCATTGCATCACTGGGTCCATGATGTCGTTTTCAATGTCAGCAATCAACTTGTGATTCTGACAGCATATGTATTGACCCAGTTTCTGCCTTAAGTGTACAGTAGATTGCATGTTTAGTCTCCGTGACAAAGAGTATGTAGGGCTTCTTTCTTTACAACCTTTATCCGTACAATTCTTTTTCATTCTTCAACCCCTTTAGTGCTTACCGAGACTTCATGACTATCACCTTGTTAGGTATATTCCAATGCTAGCTCCATCTCAATCGGCACTATTCCCTTGTTCTCACATTTACTCGTTTTAATCATATGTCGATGTGCTTAGATCGTGAGTGCTGGACATTGTTGTAGCTTAGAGCAATAACACTTTTGTTATCACAGTACAGAGGAATCTTATTGAACAGAAAGCCGTAGTCTTTTAGCTGAGATCTCATCCAAAGGATTTGAGCACAGCATCCAGACATTGTAATGTATTCCGCCTCTGTTGTTGAGATGGCTGTGCTTCCTTGCTTCTTTGATGACCAACTAACCAATCTATCTTCAAGAAACTGCGCACTTCCCGACATACTTCTTCTCGAATCCTGACATCCCGCATGATTCGCATCTGCATAAGCTGTTAGTGACATAGCATTGTCCTTCGGATACCAAAGACCCATGTTAATGGTTCCTTTTAGGTACCGAAAGATACGTTTGATTGCTTCAAGGCGCCTTTTGGTAGGCTTAGCCTGATATCTAGCACACATGCATACAACGAATACAAGGTCTGGTCTACTAGCTGTAAGGTACATCAGTTGAGGCAAAAATGATATCATCTACGTATATTTGAACAAGAAGGATATGTTTGCCTGATTTGCGTGTGAATAACGTAGGATCCACGACACCTTTGAAGAAATTGCTGGCCAAAAGGAACTTTGATAGTGTGTCATACCACGCCCTTGGAGCCTGCTTTAACCCATAAAGAGCCTTCTTCAAAGCCTTCTGGTTGACTGACAAATACTTCTTCTTGTAGATTACCATTCAGAAAAGCAGTTTTGACATCCATCTGAT